>OMNN01025538.1:0-11740 GCA_900302755.1 Chromis chromis
GTGGTAAAATAGGCAATTTATACGCAAAAAATTAAATCTTGAATTTCAGGTTGCCAGCGTATTTTTTCAAAAACGTAACCTCTAAGGAGTATTTGTGCCAAGTTTGATGCTTGTATCACATTTTGAAAGATAGTTTCACTTATCTGCTGCACTATTAAGGTTCCTCCAGCTTCCTTAAATGCCCCCATATTTTCTTACAGCTCTCCTAACTGTAAGACAGTACAACAGAGAGCTGCAATATTTGAAAGTTTAGTCACTGCTGTTGTTCTGTGCATTAATGTGCACAACTCTCTTGCTTTGTAGGTGCTCATATGAATCCTGCTGATGTTTGATGCGGCAGGTATTTAACAAACTCAGAGGAAATAGTCCTAAGCAGGTGGAAGCAACAAACTGAACTGCAACTCTTTGTGACAGCTCAGCTATCTGATGTGTGACCTGCTGTTAGATCCTGATCCATGTTGGGGATCATTTATTTAATGAAGCTACTGGCGATGTTGTTCCACATGCGCAAATACTCTTTTCTGCTGCTGTTTGATGTTGCAGTTATTCAATATCTTCCATCTTAAGAGGAAGTAATCCTAAATAGCTGGGAGCAACAAACTAAACTTCAGCTCAGGTTAATATTTTACATTAATTGTTGGTGCATTTTTGTCACAGTGAAGTTCTCCTATGGATATTTCGATTTCTTTGCTTATAGATTTGAAGTTGTCGAGCAAAGTGAAGGAGAAAGATGTGTTGTAAGAGTGTGTTTGAAGCACAAGCTATGTCTTTTGCATTCTCTGTGGTGTTTCTGGACGGATATTGGTACCGAAATGTGGAAAAAGCCTTCCCCAAATCCCTTCACACAACTAGAAGTGCTGTTGTTTGTGCGTGATTAACTGTTACTGTGACTGTATTCAGTTCAGACCTGTTGAAATTGGTAATAAAAATGCTACTAGGTTCAACCTGGTAAGATTGACAATGCGACTTTTATGAAAAAGTGTGGACATTCAAACATGAAAGCAGCATGTTCAGTTGCTGTCAGGTCAATGGAAAGGAAGTTATAGTTCACTAAGCTTGCAGTTAGGGATTGTTTCAGTGACAAACTCATAGGTAGGTATGCAAATATGTGAAGGATTGCACGTCACTTTACAGCAGATAAACTAAGATTTATCCATTCCTTGCAGTTTTCTAATTGTATTTTTGGTTTAAAATTTTTAAAAGGCATTCAAATTAAGTATTGCTCTTACTACAGCCCCATGCACACCATTTAAGCATGCAGAGAAATCCAAAGCTTGGTTTTCTACGTGTTCATACGATTGCTAAGCTATGATTAGTCAGTTTTTCTTCAGTGAAAGATCGGAAAACTCGGCGACAAACCTTTACGGATTCACTTTGCTACCATCACTTTGATCTGTTCATTCAAGATTTTCTGCCTCCGACACAGTCTGAGCTCCCTGTGTGCAAGACATCACGTATTAATAAAGCTGTTACATTGATTATTCAATAGAGACGTGTTCCGGGAGCCTTTGTATCTCAGGTTTCTACGACATTTTAACATCATTCGGTATTCATGACTAGTTTGAATTCTTTGTGCTACAAACACGCTTTAAGTCACTGATGATGATGAAGATGTGATATTTACAAAGATCACCATGTCCAGACTAACCTGAAAAGAGGCCGTGGGGTAAAAACGAACTCTGGACCCCGATAGAATTTTTTTCTTTCTTCCATTGTTCCTCTGTTCGTTGTGTACGCACAGTTCCTGACCTTCAGCAGACAAATGATAGCTTTATTATATTTTGCCCTGAGCACAGAAAACCAGCAACACTTGCACAGTTGAAATCCTTATTCTTCCAGGTTCGGTATGTGTCAGTTACTTGAATTTCGATCATGTATTTAATCACAATGTTATGTAGGGATGTGTGCGGCTTAAATACTGTAACATGTAAGATGCTAAAACTACAGCAGCAGACTTGGACACAAGACAGCTCTCAAGATAACCCCAAACAAAACGAATGCAATGAATCAAATTGCGACAAGTCAAATGACACACAGAATTTCTAGCCTTCTGGGGCCTCCGTGGGTCTGGGGTCAGGGACGTTCGCTTTCTTTTCCTGGGCCTCATTTCCCAAAAGCGTCTTAAAGCTAAGATGATCATAAAATCCATCTTACAAACCTCTTTAAGCTTAAGAGGTGTTTCCCAAAAGCACCATAAGAGAAGAGAATATTAGGCTGAGAAATGAACCTGCACGTGGAACCAACGACACTGGTTTGAATAACAAAATAGTAAAATAAAAATGACATTTATTGATATTTGGTATATTTCCAGGCTCCAGATCTTCTCTTTTCTTTCAATTAATGGTGCATACTGAATGTTTTTTTTGCTTCCAGGTCGGAGACGACAGAATGATGGACGTATTTATGAAACTTATAGCAGCACCACTGCTTCATTTTCAATTTAATATGAGGAACATCTGCCTTAAGCAGCAGCTGAATCAATCGGTTTACCTTCTCTCTTCCATCCATAAATCATAACCAAGCCGAAAGACTATTTTCTTATGCTGTTTTTCTCCAGGTATTACAGATTTCATTGTGTCTTTCACAACATGCGTAGATATTCAAGATAAATTATTATCGGGAAACAGGACTCTTGTTGGTAATCGAGCTTCGTAGCACCGTTTTTCATGGGAAAGTAACATCTATACTGGTAAATGTAAGATGGAAACCAGGCCTGAATTACTCCTTTAATGCTTTACCCTGTTGGAGTATATTGTGGATATCTCGGCGTATACTCCCGGATGTATCGGCTATATTTAACACACAAGAGTGTACATGCTGTAAGTGACCATTATTCTCTCAATTATCCCCCCCACTGCCCACCGAGCTGCTTTAGTACTTATTAGGGGCAGATACTCGAGGCTCACCCACTCGGTTCACCTTCAGCCCACATTTAGCAGGTAATGAGCTTGACAACAGAGCAGCCGTGGACACGTTGGGAGATCATTGAGGAGTTTGACCTCGGTGGTATTGATTTTTTGTGACTGTAGAATGGTAGCAAAGGTGACACTATCGACATTATCGAGTTACTAATTGACCTCATTTCAGATTAGCTCTTGAAGATTTGACTGTGCTTTGTAATACATGTTAGCATTGGATTTTAAGGCACCTGCAGACTACGATGACTACAAATCTTCAGGCTGAGACAACTTTTTGTCAGAAGTAGCCCAAAGCTACAGATAGTTGTGCAATAAATGCATTCATTTCTTCTATTTAGGGCTGTAGTTCAAATATTATTTTCATTTTCAGTTAATCCACCAATTAATTCATTGTGTTTGGTCTGTAAAATGTAAGAGAATGATTAAATTCCTTGTTTTGTCCAACCAACATGTCAAAGGTTCAAATTATTATTTTTAAATACCTTTTTAACATGTTCACATGGTGTTTTTAAATTTTAGAAAAGCAAAATAAGCAGTCAACACAGTGTCTGAGCATCTCCACCTTAAAACTGCAGTGTATCGATGACAGTCTGCAATTTCGTACATAACAAACCGAAAAAACAATCCTGTCAACTGTGGAACTTTCCCCACATCATATTCTTCTTCAGAATCAGTTTCTGATTCGAACATGCATATGTATTTGTTCTCCAAGCCTTTTTAGCATAAAATACTAATATTTTAAAAGATATTTGTGAAATTTTAGCACGATATATTAAATATCTAGCAATACTTTTGTTTTTGGGTAAAACTCGAACTGAAAGTTTAATGAAAATTGCTTTTCTCTGACTCTCTTTTCTATACGTTTAGTTTTGTATTATTGTGACATGCAGCTACATATGGTTCAGAAAATATCACTAGTTGACCTCTGTATTATCAGTTTTATTGTTAATGTGCTCAAAGATGGAACCTTTCATGACAGCTATTCAACTCACCCATAATCAGAGACTATTTGATCTACTTATCTTCAACAGTTACTGAGATATTGTTGCTCAAACAGCCTCAAATTTCAATGTGAGAAAAAATGCGCTGAAAGTGGGCGATTTTTAGAAAACGTTATCTTGGAAAATATTTGATATATGGAGTTAAAATTTCACAGATATATTTATAAATACCTATAGTTTATGCTAAAAGAATTCATGTAAATCAGGGAAGGCCCCTGGTTATTTCAAATGAAAGAAAAGCAGCAAATCCATACATTTGGAAATATATATATTTGCATTTTTGCCTATTATTCTTGTCTTATTGCTATTTATTCAGTTGGATAACGCTGGAATCAATCATTTAAACAGGCTTCTGCTCAGACCTTGATGAGATTTAAAGCCTCTGCTTAATAAATCGTCTATACTGGCTTCCTTCTAATCCACCACAGTGATATTCAGCCTGACCGTCCGAGGCTTTTTCAAGTTCTTCTTCTGCGATGTATCCTGGCAGCAGCCGAACCGTTGGATGAAATTCTGCTGAAGTCCCATGTTGCTTTGAAAAACTGGGCTATTGGCAGATCGGTTTTATCATTAGATGTGCCTGTCTGATTTTATTGGAACGAAACTCGCTGCTTACGGGAGAATGGACTGCACATTATGAAGACAAAAGGTTTCCACCCTTGTGAAGATACACAAAAACCATAAGGTGTTTGCTTCTCTTATGGCTTATGTAGAAGATGCTGACCAAACCGAGACAGTACACTTGCGCTGTCCATGCTTTGCTGAGATTATATTCCGGGCTGTTTGAGTGGGATTCTGCAGCCTCGTGGTCTCCAGAGACGTGGTGGTCGTTGGAAAGATTTTCACGAGGAAGCGTGAGAGCAGCAGAAAACGCTCAGCCGTGGGATTTACCTGTCAACTGCACTTAAGCATGTGGGATAACATACGCTAGACGCAGTGATGGTAAAATAAAAGGCTGACACGCTGCTTCCTGTGATCTCCGGTCACCGGCGGCTTCATGTATGTCAGCTGCTGAGAGCCGAGCAGAAAATAAACTTGCACTCGGAGACGCTCGCATGGATGCGCATGTTTTGAAGCCCTCAGAGTCGTTTCTCATGTCAGATTATCTCAAATATTTGATAGTTCGTGCAATACTTGGCTCTGTGTTTGCTTCATTCCTGCAGCTTCATAGTTTGATGGATTACTTTACAGTAATTTGCGGAGCTTTAAATAGACTTACGTCTGTTTGCATTGCAGTTCAAGAAACCTGTAGACTATAAAATTCTTCAGGTTTGTAGACGGTGTTTATCTCAGGTGTCAACTTTTTGTCTGGAAAAGCCCAAAACTACAGACAGTTGTGCAATACATGTGTTAGTTTCTTCTGTTTAGGGCTGCAGCTCAAAGATTATTTTCATTATCAGTAACACTACCTATTAGTTTATCTATTAATTGATGCGTTTGGTGTCTAAAATGTAAGAAAATCATTAGATTCCTTGTTTTCTCCAACCAACATGTCAAAGGATTTGATGTTTCATGCGATCCTTGGTTTTGTATTTGCTTCATTCTTGCAGCTTCATATTTTAATGGATTACCTTACAGTATGTCAGGAGTGCAGATTAATCTGCAGAGCTGTAATTGACAATTTCCTCATGTTTCAGGAAAGGTCCAGGCGTCCCCTTTAATGTGCACAATATCATTAATTTCTGCTCACGGACAAATATGTGTAATGTTGAGAAGAACTGGTGCAATGAAGATGGGAATCTGCGCAAAATTTATACGAATCTGTGCTATATAGATAAAAATCTGTGCAATATGGATAAAAATCTGCAATATAGATAGAAATCTGTGTAATATTGAAAAAAAATTGTGAAAAATAGATAAAAATCAGTGCAATATAAATACAATTCTGTGCAATATAGATAAAATCTGTGAAAAATAGTTTCAAAATCTGCAATATAAATAAAAATCAGTGTAATATAAATAGAAAACTGTGTAATATAGACAAAAAATTGCAAAATCGATAAAAAATCTGTGCAATATAATTAAAAATCTGAAAATCTGTGCGACATTAATACATGTCTGCCAGTATTTCTACTCATGAAAGAATCTGTGAAATACCATTGATACATGCAATACTGAGCCAGACAATCAGAGCTAGTAGTTTTGTATATTTTGGTTTATTTAATTTTATATTTCTACTGATATTTCTTAAATGTTTGCACTACCCACTTCTTATTGTATCGTATCGTATCGTATCGTATCGTATCGTATCGTATCGTATCGTATCGTATCGTATCGTATCTCATCTCAATGTGTGAAAGCAAGGTGAATACAGTCTCATCTAACCATAACAATGTGGCTCCATATTAACATTTGAAATCTGCAGCTCCTCGCTCGTTTCCAAACCTCCGAGTCTAAAAGTACAGAGCAGAGTTTGGGGATTTAACTAAGCACAAGAACTCGGCTCAATTCCCAAAAGCATCCGCCAACCGCCCAACTGCACAGCACTTTCTGGAAAATAGACACACAGGTAAGTGATTTCTCCACTGACAATGCGGGAGAAGAAAAAGCCCGCTCTATCATTCCAACCATCTGGAAGTCTGGCTCCGACTCGAGGCTGATGTGTAACTTTTAATTGGAGAGACAGTGGTGGGAGGAAGCGATGATCCCAGTGGATAGACAGGAAGCTGCCAGATGGACAACCTGACTTTCAGTTTGTGTGCTCACCGTTTCATTCTCGGGCCAACGCGATGTGTGTTCGGCTTCACAAAGAGCCTGGCGGAGAGTCGAGGTTTGGCCCGGATGCTGCAAAACGCTGCTATTTTCACCCATTTATTCAGGAAGCAGCTCTTAGATTTACCTTCAGAAGGTCTGACAACAGACACTTTCTATTTCTGGGAAAATCTGCTCAAATATCTCATTCGTGAGATTAAACCAGATTTCATTTGATGCATCTTGATATGGACAGGTTATGACTGTAACGGGTAATTTCACTGCTGACTCATTTAAATCTAGTAAAACTGTACTATTTGTAAAAATGCAGATTTTTGTGGTGTTTTTTACAGACGACATGTAAATTTATATTTTTTTATTTTCTGTAATTTAACAGGTAATATTTTAAATATGATCTACCATTTCACATCTTTAATATACATAATTTTTCCATATTTACTTTCAAATATCTGTAAACTAATAATATTTTTTGCTCATTTAAATACAGTAAAAAAAAATATTTTTTTTTACCATTTAACAATGTAAAAAATATTTTTGTGATGGAAAATGATATACAGTTTGGATTTTTTTTTTACACTCAACAATAAAATTTATATTTTTCTTCTGTGTAAAAAACTGTTCACCCTTTTTTAATCCTTCATATACCTTTTTTTCTTATACATATAGAGGCAAATATGTAAAATAGCTAAATATTTTGCTGATTTAAAAACAAAAAAATAGTCATCTTTCATGGTCAAATATTGTAAAAGGACAAATTACTATTTTTAAAAATACAGTTACCATGTACATTAATTTTACATTTAAAAAAAAAATAATAATTTTTTTGTCTTGATGTCGACTTTAAATTGAGTCATAAATGTACAATATCATTAGCTATTTACTTAAATTACTTTTAGATTGTGGATAATAAACTAAACAGACACTGAGTGTGTTTCCTATATTTTCAAGGTTTGATGTTAAAGTTGTAACATCAGTCAGTTTGAAGGGAATAAATACTTTTACTTACCCTCTCTTAGTGGAGTTGTTTCCAGTTTCTCCACGGTGGTTTACTCTAAAAGCTTACATTACATATACCTAACTCTACACTACAGGATCTGTCAATGTGAGACGTCAGACAGCTACAGAAATGTGTATATTTACATTTTTTACGTCTAAAACCTCAGAAATGTTGCAGTGGTTGCATTACAGCGTATGTATGAGAGGCTCTTGCCTTGTTGATGCACTCAGTAGTTGTAGTTTTCCTTTGCAAAGTTGTGAACCTGAATATAAACAAGCAAGTTGAGCAGCAGTCGGCTGTCTTTGCTTTTTATTCGCTTGCAGTGTAAAATCTGCTGTGTGAGCTGCGACAAAAGTGGAAATGTGGAAACGACAAACTCTCTGCTGGGCCTCCGTGTTGAGCAGAGTTTATTCTGTCAACTTTTCCCCCAGAAATGTTCCTTCATTACCATGAACACTGGTAATAAATAGATGGCACACACATACTGCTGCCTTAAATACTGATTAGTATTTTCATCTGTGTCTGCATTAACCTCCATTTGAAAAGTGTAATTGCATATTAACGACATTGGTTGGAGTGTTGAGAAAGTCTTTATTGAAATATCAACCTGAACTTTGAATGTACATCACATTATTGTTCTGGATTTGTGTAGAGTGTACTTTTAGTTTCCAAGTGCAGACATTGCAATTATAACCTGATAAATTCATTAGAAGTAAATATTTTGCAGAAATAATTTTAACATTTTTTCCATAGGTGACTCGTCACACGTGGCACATTTTAACATTTCATCTAACTGAGTTGTTTGTACTTTAAATTAATTTGTCAACTGATCTCTGATGAGGCTTCAAAGAAGAAAAAAATCGTGAGTGTGACAGTGGAGTTGGTAGGTCCGCGTACTGGAACATCGGTGGTGTTTTAGAGCCTCTGCTATGGTCTGTGGCACATTGCAGCCTCGGCAGCGTGCTCCACAGCTATCGGCGGTGTACGGCAGCGCCCGGCGGCACGCACGACAATTCGAATATCAAAATTACTATTTGAATACCACCACAACGAACGAATATTCGGCTATTCGAATATTCTGGACGAGCTCAAAAAAAATATTGTTGTTTAACAGATTTTTGCTGTTAGTTGGAAGAAAAAGAACTATCTCACGAACTGAAAAATGGTAAATAATTTTTTAACTGTTAAATTAAATTACAGATAATAACTAGAAAACCTCTGCAAAGCAGCTGTTACCTTCTCAGCTCCATGGCGTATACCGCAGTAAACGCCACGGAGTTAGCTCGCTTTGTGCTGGTAACAAGCCATCTGGGCCGCTATCAAAACAGGCATGGGAGGCAGTAAACCTTGGAACTGGTTCTGTTTATTGAAAGAGTACAGCACGAGTGCCGGGACATATACACAACGCACTTCTCTTCATCTACTACTACTACATTACCCATAAGCCACTGCGCTTAAAGGAGCAGACTCAGGCTGGTAACACAGCTCATTTCCACCCATATTGTGATTTCCATGGGCAGAATTTTCTCATTTTTGGTAATCCAGAACATCACCAAAAACAACAAACAAACAGACAGATAAACGCCGGCAAAAACATAACCTCCACTTGGCGGCGGTAACTAGTAAAATCACGGAAAAAATATATTATTTACACGTTGACAAAAAAAACCCAAAATACTGTATACTATAAAATATAAAAACTGTAATAATGTCCACATGAAAATCTGTATTTTTAGAAATGGTCATTTTTTCCTTTACAACTTTTAACCATAAAAGTAACACTGTTTACTGTATTTATATCAGAGAAAATTATTACTTTATAGATATTTGCAATTTCACAGTTTCTTTACAAGAACCAACATGTTTGAAAAATTGTAAATTATTATTTTTTAGCTGTGATGGTAACAGTGCATTGTAATAAGTAAAGGTTTTAAAATAGTAGTAACTGTAATTTCTTGAACAATTTACTGTTATTTTACAGATTTCCCCTGTTTTGTTAATGTACAGATAATAACTAGAATAACTTGGGGGGCAGTGGTGTCCTAGTGGTTTGTGAAGCGAACTTGTAACCGGTGGGTCGCCGGTTCGAGTCCCTGGACTGGCAAGAGGTTGAGGTGGGAAAGTGAGAGCGACCGCTTGTCCCAGTCACCACCACTGTGGGCCCTTGAGCAAGGCCCTTAACCCCTGACTGCTCCCTGCACCACGGCAGCCCACTGCTCCTAGTATGTATAGTTAAGGTTAACTTTGAGAGAGAATGAATTTCCCTGTTTTAGTAAATTACAAATATCTAGTAAAAAAAAAAGTATAAATTAACAAATTGACCTGAAAAAAAAGGCAAAAAGCTGTTTTACGTACCTAAAAATGTAATTATTTAACAGAGATTTGCTTCATTTTAACTGATTCTTTTTACTGTTTTTGAATGTTACTGTTTTATTGGTCATCTTGGACACATTTTGAGTCATTTAGCACCAAATTCAAGTCATTTTGGACGTTTTAAGTCTTTTCACTGGATGCTTTTTTACAGTGTCAAACATGAGCCTCTCGTGAGCACGATTAAGAGGTTTAAGAGTTTCAAATCTGAATTCTGTAAACTGGATCCACCAACAGTTTCCCTCCTTTCCCCCTCTATCCTCCATGTTCCCCTTCATTCCTCACCCTTCTCTCATGCTGCATGTTCATCCTCCACCGCTGTTTCCTTTCCTCCACCTCCACCTATCCGCCCAACCTCAAACCCCTCGACGTGAGGATTCAATTTGTCCTGTATGTTTCATTTCTGCTCACATTTAAATGTATTTCATGTCGGCTGCTTTTAATTAACTCTGCGGATGTGCGACAGGGGAAGGGAGGGGGCAGACGGAGAGATAAAAAACTCCTCGCATCCGCCAATGAGTTACACTGGCAATCATTTACCACTTAGACAGTAGTGAAGAAGCCCCCCGTCCGTTGCCCCGGCAACCGGTGCCTTGGTGATTGATTCCTCGCCAGTGTGGCATCGCTGCAGGGAATAGAGCGCGTGAGCTTAGCATGCTCGCTACATCTTTCTAATTAAAATGGGATTACGGATTCATCGCCGTTTGTATGTTCAAACAAATGCACGGCTGTGAAAGGAATCAATTTTGGTAAATGTCAAGGCTGTCGAATACAACCGCGGATAAACAAATGTAAGCGAGCTCAGTGCACTGATGTGGACAGTGTGTGTGTGTGTGCATGTGTGTGTGTGCACAGCGAAGGGTGCGTTTGATTCGCATGTCGGGGTCGCAGAGATTGACAGCGTCTCCCGCCTGATTGACAGTTCATGAATCACAAACCACCAACAATTAGTGTGTTTGTTGCTGCTAATCAGAAAATATTCCTCAAATTGGAGCTTAATGTACATCTTAAATGAACAACGGTGTCTTAATGTAATTGGATTAGACGAGTCAATCATATCTGTTGTCTTTCAGTGTTGAGGGGCTGAATATTCTCCCATGAGCTGAGCTGCTTCACTGTTTGCACCTGTGCCATGAGGAAGCTGAAGGTGTATTATACATCAATGCATGATTGCACATACACTGTACAAAATAATTCTGGTGAAGGGTGAAAGAAAAACAACAGTGTCAAAAAGTAGTGGAATACTGTAAAGACAGTAAAAATAATCTGTAAAATAATGATGTTTTTAGCTGATTTGAATACAGTAAAACAGTGTCATTTTATGGTCACACCTTGTAAAAATGCAGACTTTTGATGTGGACCGTATGTACAGTTTTGGCCTGTTTATTTATTTTTTGTTTTGTTTTGTTATACATTTGACATTTGAATACATTTTTCTGTGCTTTTACATATCTACAATTGTGGAAAAACAGGGAAAATCTGTAAAATAATAATACGATTTAAAAAAAATACTTAATATACATGTTTTTTTCCTCCAAATAATGGCCAATATTTGTAAAATAATGATATTTTTTCTGATTTTAAAATGGTAAAAAATGTGTAATTTTATGGTCAAGCATGGCAAAAGAATGAATTACCATTTTAGTCAACATGTAAATCAATACATTTTACTAGTGATTTTACTAGTTATTATCTGCATTTTAACAAAACAGGAAATATCTGCAAAATAAAAATTACAAAAT
>OMNN01025544.1:0-16103 GCA_900302755.1 Chromis chromis
CTCCCTCCCTCCTTCCCTCCCTCCCCTCCTCCCTCTGTCGCTCTTTGGCATCCTTCAGTTGAGCTGCAACTTCCCACGAGGCCTGCTGGGTCACGGCTACGCACACAAAGCCATTCTTCAGCAGCAGCAGCATTCTCGCGTGGACCTCTCGATCCATCTGCGACCCGGCTCCTACAGAAGGGAGCCGTGACAGTTTGGCAAAGTTGTCAAATGTCAAAGCGACGCGTGAAGTGAGAAATCTAAATGAAGAGGAAAACAAGTTGTTGGTTCCTCGCTGGAGCCTAGCCAACGCGGTTTGTGTTTCTCCATATGTAGGAGCTTAAATTACAGTGGTAACCGGATTAAAGATAAGATAGACAATACAGGAATATGCTGAGTAGAATGAAGTACAATTCTCAGGATGGCGGTTGATAAAAATGTAGCATAAGGGAAGCAAGCAAGTCACATTTATCATGCACTTTGAATCTATTGGTGATTCATGTCTTCACCTAACATGTCGATGTCAAATGGATCTCTGCTTTCCTTGGAAAAGCATCTGCTCTGTCTTGCAATGTTCCCCATAAGAAGAGATACAGATCATTTAAAAAAATAGATAACATTGTTCGGTCAGTTCAAGGATTTATTGCTCTTATCTCTTTTTAGGGTGGCGGTGTCAGTAATCTATACTGACTTGGGCAATCACGCATTGTCCACTCTCTAGCAGCTGAGAGTGGTTCATGAGCCTAATAAGCCGTTTTACTTACTAAGTTCAATGTACAGTCTTGCATCAGTGGGGTGGGAGTTGGGAAATTGCCAATAACTGAAAACAATGGTTGCTGTTTTTCTCTAGGAGGCGAGTGTGTTATGAGCAGAGTCATGGAAACTGCTTGTCGCTCTATTTAAATGATACATTGAACCGCCCCAGCAGAAGAAGCAAACATCCTTTCCCCTTCCAACATTGTTTTATTCGGAAGTCCAAGTCCTCTGTAACCGTTTCCAGAGTGCATCGCTCTGTGTGCATCTTTCCAACACTTCCTCTCCTTTTATGGCGTCGAGTCAGCAAGAGTTTGTGCAATAGCAGCCATTCATGCCATAAATCCTGTGAAGTGACCAGTCTGAAATAATAGCTCACCCCCCCCCTCCAGGCAGGATCACAAATGGCTTTAGTTTGACTGTTGTTGCAAAGTGTTAAAACTGTACTTTGTTGTGGTTAAAAGTTTGGAGAAGCTTTTAAGAAAAAAACACGAAGACCTTCACATATCCACTCCAGACAAATCGACAATCATTCTGTCATTTCTCTGTGTTCTTTCATTTTACACCAGACGGTTTTTAAACTATGGCCTAAAATTTTGTTTACACGCTTAAAAGTGTCAGTGGAGATATTTGCCAGACTCTCGAAAAAGATTTACTTACCGCCGTCTATTTGACCTGCTCCTTTCCGGCAGTGTCCTGTAAAATGAAGATGGAGGGGGTGTGTGTGTGTGCGTAGCGGTGTGTACCGTGATAGGATGTGCTCGCGCTAAAGGTCTCCCCAGGTTGTACTGCACAGTCCTGACTTTACAAGCAGGTGAAGGAGACGAGTGAGTCGAATCTGTAGTCGCAGAGATTTTATTTTTCTGTCCTTGACCATGAAAAGGAAAAGGCAAGGAGAGATAAATGTCTGCTGTAACACTTCTGTGACCCAGTTCTATACATGTTGGTTCGCATTTCATAGTTACAAATTGAACCACTTTTTCAAATTCAACCACAACAAATCTTCCGGTCCACCTAAACATGTAGAGAGCAACGGCAGACTTGTTCAGCTTTAATTAACTCTGTTGTTAATTAGGATGCCGCTAAGCCCGTTCTTGTATAATTGTCCGTTTTGAGTAGCAGCACTTAGTGAGAAGAGTCGTCAAAGCTGTTATCGGATTTCAAGTGTCATCTGTCAGCAGATATAAAAAACAAAAAGCCTAATTTAATTTCATATTTCTAAACTACTTCATGTCGGTGAAGTGAAGAAACTCAACTGAGAAATTCCTAGTTTGTTGCCTTCAAATCAAACAGACTATTCCAGCGTGTCACACAGATACTGATCAGCTTAGCAAGGCTTAAAGCCACCTGTAAGTCTCAGATACCCATCAGTGTGTTTAATTACATTATTGATCTATTTGTGTCTGTGCCGCATCTTTTGCAGATATTGCAGATGTAAAATTGCAGCAAACTGAGATTTTATGTTATATTGAGATTCCTCCTCCTGCTCACATTTGTGGACAGTTTGTCTGCAGGCTGAATAATAAGTATTAGTATATAATGCACTGAAGTCAGGATATATATATGTGTGTGCGTTCACTCACTTAATAACTGTTAACAGCCATTTATTGGGCTGATAGTATTCGAAGCAGGTGGTGTGTTTGTCCAAAATGAAAATGGAAATACTATCAAAGTTAGCTTTCAGAACTCCTGTCTTTGTCAGATCTGATTTTGATCATTGGTATCAGGAAACAATCACAAAATCAGTAGGAAGAATTTCAAAAGGAAAGTTTCTTGTTTTCTGCCACAGCCTCAGATATCTGTTTGAATAAACCTCCTGATCCTCACACCCTAACCTTCTATTAATTCTAGCCTGTCTTGAATTCATAAATAACAAGTTTGAATTTGTGATGAACTGCTTCCTGGTGACTTTACTTAACGTTTTCCCTCCAGTATGCCTCCACCAGAGCTCCTTTGAGACATGCAGTTCTTGTTATTAATCTGACAACATCTGAATGTGTTTGCTTCATGTCTGAATAAACACAAGTTATGTTGATAACTGTACTAGTCTTGTTTATTAGGAGCTCCTTGAACCTTGATGTACTGTCCAAACTCGTGTGTATGACAAATATCACACATGTGCGACGGCTCTGTCTGTCACCGTCACGGTTGCCTGAATGTTGTCGCAAGAAACATTAACTCTCCAAACCAGTGAAGCAGTTTGTGAGCATTTTGTGCTCCTGTCACATTTTTAATCACTGTGGTCTCGTTTTTCACTGCAATATAAAGTCCTGCACTTCTATGTGAACAGCACATTACGCAATACTGCCTCTGTATACTGTATACTATATTTTAATAAATCAATTTCCATACATGTCTCCTCTCAGCTCTGTGTAAACACTGCCCACACTTCAGTCCAGTCCTGAAAAAAAATATTTTTTTCCTCATTTGACCTGAGGGCAGAACTTTTTTTAAAATTTAGTTTTTACAGAATCTGAATGTCGATCTGAATCTGTGGAGTAAAGTGATCTTGATGAAATATCTCAATTTTAAATTAAGATTTGGCTGATTTTCTCAACAAAAAAAACACAACTTGTGATTAGTTTGACAACTGTTGGAAAATTGAAAATCCACATTTTTTTTTCTATTTTTGCAGTTTCTGATTTTGATCAATTATGTCATTAGGGCATTTTTTTTGTTTGTTTTTTAGAGATAACATGTCTGTCAAACCTGCCGGCAGGTTTTGGGGTTGGATGATGGAATGTTGTCACATTAACAGACTGATGAAGCCAACAATGTTGTTTATTTCCTTTCTGAAAAGGACTTCAGATATTGTCAGTCTGTTGCGCTCAGTGGGGATGAGAAAAATCAATTCCTGGATGTTTTTTTTATTTTATTTTTTACATTTTTAGGATGATGAATGAAGACGTTTGTCAAATTGCAGTAGTGCAACAGGCATGTGGTTGAATCTTTGTCGACACCATGTGGAGTCGAAGCAACCTGAAGCTGAAGACAAAAGCTGGCACAGAAAACATGTCATGTAAATGTTGTGCAGATATTCACAAATACACAGACGTGATATGTTATAAAATCCTGTTAAATACAATCCTGTGAAAATGTCATTAAATGCAACATTAACCGTATCATATTAAAAACTGTGTGGTGCGGAATTTTTATGCACTCAATGGTGATGAAGGGTCGAGAATATCCACAGCTTAATTTAAATTAAATACAAGATGGTTATTGATTGAAATTAACTTTGATATGGTACTCACTCAATCAATCAATGCCTCCTCTCTTACATCTCATATTCTGCTAATTTGCCGTGTTGTTATTTAATTTAAATATATTTAAAATAGTCTCGAAAAATGATAATCTATGTTTATTTGCATCTTTACTTCTTGTTTTTACCTTTGGAATGTTACTAGTTGTTGTTTTTCTTTAATTTTACGTACGAATCCCTTGTTTTTACTGTAATAAACAACATCTTCAAATTCAGTCACAGATGCTTTATTAATAAGCTTCCATCTAATCTAATCGACTCAATCTTCTTTCTCGCCCGTGTTCTCTCTGATTAAAGACTTTGTCACATGGTTAAAGCAGACTCTTCATTTCCAGTCATGTTGTTGTAACTGAAAGGAGATCATTCTTTTAATGTAAATGTGCCTCCCAGACACTGATGTTAGCAGCCTTGTAGCAGAAACCTTAATATGTTTCTTTTGATGTTAGTTGAAAATGATCTTATATGCATAATCACGTAGTGAAAATAAGGCATTTATAGGGGTTCCACGCTACCCGCATTACTGCCATAATCGCATTATGACTAGATTATGCTAGTGTGTATAAATGTAAACTCGCTTATTTACTCTGGCAGTATAGTGTGGCCTCATGCGGTATCATCTGCAGCTGGGTAGTAATATGCAAAAATGAGAAAAATACACACACACACACACAAAAGATATATCTGCATTAAGCTGTTTTAAAATGTGTTTGGCATGTTTAAGGCTGGATTGTGCTTCCGTCAAAGGATTTTCTTAATTTTCTTCATAACTCCAGTGATCTAACTGGGGCCATATGTGTCTGGAAGCTGGCCAGGAGGATCACTTAGAAGAACTCTTTAGTGAACCTCTAATTTGTAATAACAGCAGCTCTTGGAGATTAACTTTACATCCCCATTATTAACATCTGCTACAAAAGCAATATGTTTAGCTTCAAGGTTCCTGAGCAGCTTGAATTATCTTGGAACCATCCCCGGAAAGCAAAAAGAGCTGCAACAGTTAGTCCCCTGTGGGAGGCAGCATGACGGGGGAGACCTGGGTGCCCTTGCCCGAGCTCAGTCGCCAACATCTAAGCGGGACCGAATACTGCAGGGAGAGAGGAAATAGGCAGGAACAATAGCGGTGGGGGGGCCGAGCAGAGGGGGAAGATGAGAAAGATGGAGAATCAAATCACATTCGAGTAGGAATCGAGGAGGAACGGTGGCGTAATGAGCATCATACTGATGATGGGGATTAAGATTGTGAATGGGAGCATGAGGGCATAGAGATATGCAGACTGTTTTTCTCGGAGCATTAGGGAGGGTGTTGAGCTCGCTTCGATTTTAGGTCATGATGTCATTTGGGAGGATGAAAAGACACAGATGAGAGAGGGAGCTGGGGGCGAGATGACAGGAAGGAAGGGGACGATCTTTAACAAAGTCGTCATCAGCAGTTCCGTCTGATCCATAAATAATATCAGCCGACTTGATTAGACACTCTCAGTATTGCAGTTTTGTGTGGTCTGTGAGTCATGTGTTTGTCATGACTCCCAGAGCTGGTGGATCAGGGGTCGTCACATCACAAGCAGGCAGGAGGTGCTGCTCAGAACCCTTTGAGATCTGAAAGCAGGGGTGTCTGTTTATTTGACTGCTGTGACTTCCATTCCCCGAGCCCTGCAGGTGGGCAGAATAACAGACGGTTCACAGAAACTGGCCCACTTTCAGCAAACTGTCCGAAGTCTGTATGAGAGTATAGCTGCTCCCCACACGGCCCCACGGCACCGGCCCTCTGAATATTTGATGCCTGTTGTGAAATGCCTGGAGTGAAGTTTTTGTTGATATTAACAATCTGACAAATAGGACCCAACAGAAAATGTCCTGGGCCTGCTGTCTTTCTAAGAATACAGTATTTCTTGAAAGGATCACCGTGTAAACAGTCACCAATGAAGAGTCAGCATTAGGTCATTTTTATACTGATTTGATTTATGGCTTCATGATATTCGATATCTGCTAATAAATAATTTTGCCCAGTTGCCGATGCCGATATATGGATATACACTGATCAGGCATAACATTATGACCACCTGCCTAATATTGTGTTGGTCCCCCTTATGTGCTCAAAAATGCTCTGAACCATGGGGCATGGACAAGAGGACCTCTCAGGGTGTCCTATGGGGTCTTATCCTTTGGATACTCTGGGTTGTGCAGTGGGGCCTCTGTGGATCAGACTCGTTCCAATGCATCCTGTTGATGCTTGATCAGAATGGGGTCTAGGAAGTTTGGAGGTCAAATCAACATCTTAGGCCATTGTCATGTTCCTCAAGATGTTCCTGATTGTTTGATGTTTTTGCCATGTGGTGGGGTGCATTTTCCTGCAGGGGTAGGCAAGTGACATGTGGGATTGTCATTTGCATGAGGGAGTGTGCTTGTTCTGGGACAATGTTTATTTGGGTGTCTAAGTCTCATCAACACGGATGGTAAAATCCAAGGTTTTCCAGCAGAACACCACATAGTACCAAATATGATCAATGTTATTCACTTCACCTGTCAGTGGTCATTATGTTGTGGCTGATTGGTGTATACACCACGGAACAACTGATTATTGGCCTGGCTGATTATCAGATTTGATAATTGGCAATAACCTGATTATCAGTATTATGTTTTTAAACTGAAAAATGAATTTCACTTAAAAAAGCAAAACCCTTGCATCCATATTTCTCTATCTGTAGTCACTCTGTGGTCTCAAGCAATGTCAAAAAATGTTGAAAGGTTCCTCTAAACTTTGACACAATCCAAATATCAGTTATTGGTCTTCTTGATAATCAGTCAAACCCTGACATGCACATATTTTTTCCATCTAATTGCAGAGAATCAAGTCTCTACTGTAGTGGAATTAACATAGTATAATGCCTACTGTTATAATGATGGCAAATGCAGACATAAAATACAATGCTTTTCAAATGTACATATTCACAATAAGAAAAGTACTTCAGCCTACATGTGAAACACGCCATATTCATGTTTATATAACATTTTCAAACAGTTAATATATAGCCTGACAGGTGTTATCAGCCTGTCAAATGTTCTGTTTTCCATTTTAAAGCCTTTATGGTCGGTACCAATAAAGATGCTGATCTCAGGATTAAGCAGAGGTCACACCACAGTGTGCTATATTAAAGTTCAGTTATACATCCTTACAAAATTGGTCACATAGTGGCCTCAAGTTTTCTTAATATAGAGTGACTCAGTGAAAACTTCACTGTTTTACATAATCACAGATGACTTTATACAATATTTAAAGTTGAGGTCTTAAGTCAAGTTTCTCTCCACTGTAAGCTGTCATAAATGTAGCTTTCACTACCACTGTGTGATAAAGATCAGTAAATACTGATTTAATCTTTCCATGGAGGAACATTTACACCGCTGTACTCTCGACTACATCACTCCTCCACTTCTCACTGCTATTTCAAAATAGGGGCCAGTGGTTCAGCTCTATTTATTATATTCTCTGTGAGAGGATATATTATTTTCCTTCATCATTTATGCACATTGAAAAATAGTATAGTGGTGTAGATGTAGATGTCTGTGTCACCTCAGAAACCAGGATTTAGCTTTTGGCAGTCATGCCTCAGCTGAGCCAGTCGTGCAGACAGTGTTAGCCTCCGTGTACCCGACGTTCCTCCTCTGAAACCCCTTGCTGTGCAGTCTAAGGAGCAGCTGGTGACTGTGTGGAGGAGGCATATGGTGGTCTACACCCTCTGTAGGCTTAGCAGTGGGCTGGGTAGTCAAAGTGGCTGTGGTACAAAGTGGAAACTGGCAACCAGTGTGTCGACCAGAAAACTAGTCATGCTTACAGGCTGAATTAAGAATCCATCTTGGAGCTTATCATAGTTAGAAAGCGTTAAGTAAATAAATATATATATGTAAATAAGTGAATTGCAACATTAATTATCCACACAAGGTGAGCTATGTGTTACTGTGGGCTGTATGAGTTGGTTGTCGTGCTGCAGTTTCCCTTCAGCTCCTTGAGCAGTGTCTGGTCGAGTCTGAATGCCATTCATTAGCCTAGTTCTCTGGCATGTGAACGTGCCATATGTCCATGTAGACCAGAGCAAAGTAAAACCCAGACAGACTCGCTGACACAGCCAAGAGAGAACTATTCTCTGAATTCAGTTTTCCAGACTTTCCAGTGCTCTCCGTGGACTATCCACTGATTAACTGAGACGGCTAATGCTGCAGAGTGATAGCTGAACACTGAGCTGGGTAACGCAAGCATTGATATTCTGGGCAGTTTTAGCAGCTTTTTTCATGGACTTTGTTCTTTCGCAACCCAAATCATGTTCAAGGCATGGAGGGCCAGAAGAGAGACAATCACAGAGGGGAAAGCACAGCCAAAGTTCCTCAAAAGAAGTCTTCCCAGGTTTCACTCCATAAATAACAGATGCTGCTTCAGGAGGAATTCATAGCAGTTTATGGGATACAGTACGCTGCCCCGAATGTCACCTCACACGCACTCAGAGAGCAGACACACAAGCATCCAGGGTCAGCTCCGCATCAAGGGAATACTGGTAAAACACTCTAATAGCAGCTTTTGGACCATTTATGGAAGAGGCTAAATAATGATGCGCAAATCATGTTATTGCAGCAGCCTCAGACCCTCATTTGGTTCTCAGTATGCAGGAGGAGACCTTATTATCTATCCGACCAGGTGGATCGTTTCACTGACTGCAGGTTAACACACTGGTCTGTCCTATTAGTCAAACAGTATGGAGAAAAAAACCCCAGCATGCTCAGTCTAGATTTATAACCACTTGGCTGCTTGGAAATTTAAATTGACATTTTCATTGTTGAGTTTCACTTCATGTTTTGTCTCAGCCGACATTTAATTAGACAGGCCCTCACCTGAACAAGCCCAGTGAAAGCTTTGTGCCTCTTTTACCTTTTCAAATAGTCAAGACTTTGGAGTTGAGGGTGAACGCTGTTGATTAGCTTTCGTGTAACTGCTGTTGTAAAGGAGTATGTAGAGGTGATTATGTTGCAAACTTAGATTTAGGGCTGTTGCTACCAATTATTTTCATTACTGATTAGTTTAATAATTGGATTTTGCAGTTTTCAAACTGTGAGGCCCCCTGCCCAGCTGCCCGGGAGAACACTGCTTGGTGAAAGCGACATGTGCATGCTGATATTCTGCAAAGAATGTAAAGTCAGGTATTGTAGTTTGTGCTGTCTATCACTGTGGCTAACAATTGGAGCTGCAGCAGCGGCTGTGACACAAAGGTTTTGGAAGATAATAAGATATTTCCATATTGTGTGTCAAAATGTGTACTTCTTCGAGTCATATCTCAGTCAGTTCTGAACACAGGGACATGATATGCATAATATTCTTTGTGACAGCATTACTCCAAGGATTTTAAATGTCAGATATCGGAAATCATAGAAGGATGATTTTCCTCATATCTCCAGAGCTTACCTGGGAATTGTCAAGTTTTTAAGTTTTCTTCAGCATCCAGTGATTGCTGTCTGTGCATTGATGGGTACATTGCAGTGCCAATAGCTAAATGTAGGCCAAAAACAATCTCAAACTGTAGCCCACAGCATAAGTCACTAAACTATTGTACATAACCAGAGCATTATGGGAACAGTGGAGGAGCAGGTGTCTTTAATTTAGTCTGAAACACACAACTCCAAATTATTATGTACAGAATGATGAGAAATGCTCAGTAGTGCTTGGATTGGGGCCTCATCAGTGAGCTGTTGGAACTTGTTCTGCAAACAGATTAAACTGTTAGTCCACCATTATGAGATGAGTGACAAGGTACTAAGTTTGTGGATCTGGCTATTTGCCCAAACATAACTTGGGGGATGAAAGCGCGGCGAGAGATGAAGCAGCAGAAGGAAAAGTGGAACATCTTGCACCCCGAAGCATCACTGCTGAGAGATAAAGTGGTGATGACCCGGTACTAATGCATGCTCTGAACGTTATATTTTATTCAGTGCGGGTTTTGATAAGTGATCGTGAGCCTTGAATCCTGGAGGGAATACGTTTGCCACAGAAAATTGTGTTTTGTGCCTCTTCAATGGAACAGTAATAAGCAAAAAATAAAAAATAAATAAGCACATCCCCAGAAATTGTCTTCTTTTTCGACATATTTAGACAAGCAAGCATGTGATTCTCTTTGACACAGTGCCTATTAAAGTCAGTATATTTGAATATCAACATGAATAGATGCAATGTTCTTCTGTCAAAAAAGTAACTACACCCTTGGCATTGCCAGCCACCTTTAGCAGTTCCTCGTAGGTGTTTTTGCATAATTGGTCGCCCGCCTCTATTTTGATTTACTTGCAAAATTCCTTCATTTGCTAAGTGTTTGACTGTGCCTTTGTTGACGAGGCCATTCCATAACCCTCCCTGGTGGATTTGCAAGTGTGCTTAAGATTATCCTGTTGAAAGATCCACTTCTGGTTCCACTTCAGCTTCCAGACAGATGGCCTCACATTATCCACAAGCACTCTTTGAAATTATGCCGATTTTAATAAATCAATCACTACTAGCTGCCCAGTCTCTGAGGCAATGAAACCAACCCAAACCACAACACTGGTTTGTACCAGGCATGTCTGCTGTTAGTGTGGTCCAAAAGCTCTAACTTTGATTCTCCTGTTTCAGAGCACATTATTCCAAAATTCTTGGTCATGGCTTAAATGGTAATTGGTAAAAAAGTTCATTTTCCTTTTCCTCGCATGCCTCCAATGATATGTCTTTCTGTCTGATGATACATGCTTGCACTTTGACACCAACAGCTGCATGAATTACCTGCAGGTCCTTGGAGACCTCTTTTTTTTTTCTTTTTCTTTTTTTTGAATTAACTGTTCTTTCCTGGACAAACAAGCAGTCGTTTGAGATCATTGTCACTTGTAGATGTTTTTTCTTGCACTGGAATGATTTATTTCATATAATTAGTAAATCCACAACATTTTTCTTGAGTTCCTTGGAGAGCTCATTAGATTATAGCATGACACACACTTAATAGCAAAGTGAACATCAGATGCTAGAGGTCAGGGGTTAAAATATGCCGATGCCACCTGTCACTCCCTGAACAATTTCTAATCATTGGAAACTAATCTCAATCCCCTGATTCTAATTTCATGGATTTGATGATGTGATAAAGGCAATTATTGTTTCCTATTAGATTGATCTGTTTTTTAATTTAATTAAATTATGAAATTGTCAATATCAATTTTGTGTGTGATATGTTTGAGCATATTATTTATAGCTGCTGGTTTAAAGAGGATCAAATGTTTGCATGTTCAAATGTTGGAAAAGTACATTTCCATAGCATGTGCTCAGTTCTCCCATAACTGTATATCTCACAAGCAGAAATATTGCCATTATGACAGACTATCCTGTAGCACAAACCTCTGTAGGATATCGCCGTTTCTTCATTGCCTAAAGCATCTTCAGTAGGAACAAGCAATGTAGTGGCCACAGAGGAGCACTGCGCTGTCTCAAAGAGAACAAATGGGAGGTACTTTACCTCTCAATTCAAAACAAGTATTTTATTTTCCACTATAATTAATGCATCCAGAAAATAGGTAATGTTTTTGCAGAATGTAGCTCTGCTCTCAGAGGTGTCCTCGCCAAAAGAGCATGACGATAATGATAGGAAATATAGATACTGTGGATGGATGGGAAGGATTCCCAGTGCAGTGGTGGGGATGGGAGGATACAAAATAAGGAGGATAGGAACTGAAAACTGCTTATTCAGCAGCATTGATTGGTGTGTGATGTGAAGGAGCTACAGACCTCCACCTTTTCACACTCTTGAAGCTTAATCGACGCTGATCACCGAGATCAGTGTGTGTTTACTGTGCATGGGTGAGGCTGGATTTGAATACGTTCCTCAGATGCTTGTCTTTGATTCTCAGTTGTTTTCAAGATAAGAAAAACTAAATTTGAGAAGGGTGATGGAAAAATAAAAAGGAGAGCAAGGAGAGGCTCCATTGTCTAGGCTGCTACAGTAGGGGCTGAGTGTTGCGTGACTAAAATTAATACTGACACAAGCAGCTAGTGCCATCTGGTGTATGAGCAATCAAAGAGGGCCTTACTGTGCCTGCAAACTGACCACAAATACACACACATATGCACACCTACTGTATATATATGCATATAGAATGTCTATACACATTATCTATGCAAACACTGTTTTCTATTTCTGCACTGCTTTGATCTTACAATTGTCCCAAAGACTGCAGATGTTGCTCCTCAGCTGGATTGAATCCTTCGAGGAGCAGCATTGTGAAGCACAATGGCCAAGCGCTGCCTGACTTCTAAGCACAGGCGTGAAAGCCTGCACTTCTGTTTAATAATGCATCAGGTTCTAGTGTTGTTGGTCCCCGGGAGGGGACCAGGAGTGAGGGGGGTGCTGTGGGTATGACGGTCAAACAGGCCCACGTGTCAAAAAAACAAAAAACGGATTCATTCACAGCTGAGATCTTATCCCATGAATTAGGCAGACCACAAGCTGCAGTTAATTCATCAAAGCATGTCCAGGTCCTGAAAGGCGATTTATTGAAATGGAATAAAAGATTTAGCTGGAATTATTTATATCTTGCTGTAACTGGTTTTGGGTTTTGATGTTTTTAAATAGCCTAATCAGCGGAAGGTTGTTTTCACTATCAACTCTGCATTGCAGTGGAGTGATCAGATTCGGGCTTACGTGGGGCACGCTGTGCTCTGTGACGGGTTCCCTCTCAGCGTGTGAGCGGAGATTACTTAATACGGTGGCGTCCAAGAATGTGACTGCAGATTCCATATCTGTTAATGGCTTTTACCAGGCGAGGAACACAGCTGAGAGAAAAGGCAGCGGCTCCTTTCCTTACATAAGCTCTTCAGCGCTGAGGTGTAAAGAAAATGACAGTGATTACTGTCACACTGTTCTCAAATCCACTTTCTTCTGTAGCGATTGCTGAGTGCCCACCTTATCTAGGTGTGTGTGCGCTCTTTTGTCTGTATTTGTGGGAGGACAGAGGACGTGGGTGTGTGCATGCAGCAGATTGTGAGTGCTCTGAAACAGGCGCAGCTGTGCTTTTTAACTTGTTAACCCCACAGTGGGGAGACACAAGGAGCTGAGTGGACAGCACCAGCAAGAGAGGAGGTGACATCCAGCACAGCAGCGAGATAGAAACTGGACACATCAGCTATACTGCACCCACAATATGACCTTTTTCCTCCCAACTGAATAATCTATAAGACATGAGGCAGCAAGTTTGTTTTTCACTGTTTAATACTTTTCTCTCTGCCTTGAATTTATCAAGAAGAAACACCAAGCATGTTTTGGCTCAGACTTCTGAAGAATGGGGTTTGCTGATT
The DNA here is from genome assembly GCA_900302755.1 of Chromis chromis. NCBI lineage: Eukaryota > Metazoa > Chordata > Actinopteri > Pomacentridae > Chromis > Chromis chromis. The sequence goes on from OMNN01025544.1 coordinate 13,335, forward strand.
TTATTTCTTAATATCACTGTGGGCTGAATCTCTTTGGGTTTAAACTGTTTGCCTGGCAAACAGAAAACTTCACGTTGGGTTCTGGGGAATCCACAATGCACACAATTAATCAATCAATTAATCAATCTAAAGATTAGGATTCATTCATCGAAGGTTTAGGTTGATAATCGCACAGAATACATTGAAGATTTTGTGTAATATAACAATATTTGTCATATCAAAAGCATCTTCACTTGACAAGACAGGAATCCAGGCCAATACTTGGAAAAAGTGTCTGATTGTATAAAGTTGCTTCCTTTTGTAAGTATTAAAAATGCTTCCATCTGAGTTTCCAAATAACCATTCGCAAAATGGTGCTTTCATGCACTTTAGTTGTTATTTAAATATATGTTAAGAAAAAATAGAGAATACTGCACATTACTGGAAATAAGAGCAGCAAGAGAGAGTTTTTAAACTGTCCCACTCAGCAGTCTCTAAATGTGCTATAAAAGGGTAATAAAAGACAGAAACACAAGGATACAAAAATAAAACCCATCTCACTGGGTTAACGAATGAGATCATTGTCCACACGCGTTCCTTCCAGCTGGTGATAAGATAGTAGATGTGGTGCATTTTCAATTTAATAGCTCATAAACCTCATTCGCCTTCTCTAACAAACCACACGGAAATGGTCCTCCAAGTTGAGTCAGCAGGGTGTCACAGCTGATTGTTGGTGATGTACTGCAGACTCTGTTCTTTAAAGGCTCCATTTACAGCTGAAAGAGCAGGTGGATCATGGGTGGTGGTGGCGACGTGGAGTTTTCACTTTATAGCAATCAGGTTTTTTGTACATCTCTTGGATAAAGACGGGATGTGTTCAACGCCCCGTCTGTCCCATCCTCTAGACTGGCTTCATATTGATCTGTCACATAGTGTATTCTACATACAGTGACCTCCTGTTGGCCTCATCTTAACCATGCGCTCCTCTCCCAGCTTGGTCTGTCATGGTTACATGATGGAGCACCACCTTCCCTCCTTGACCCTCACCTCGCCTATCAAACGATTCAGTCGCTGGAAAATTGATCCCGGTTGCTTTGATTGTAAATCTATCCTTACCGTATTACTTCTACCAGTAAATGGAGTTAAAAGAATGGAATTGGACATGAATAAAGATTTTAAGCATGTCTGATAATATAATATTAAAATGTTATTTAGATGCATGTGAGCAGTGGTGCCCAGAATGCTCTGTTGGCATGGACTGAGATGTAGATGAACCTGTTTATCCACGACTTCATGAATGACTAGTGTGTGACTACCAGCGTTATCTGGTCCGTAGCCATGACCCAGGACAGCGCATTAACGCATAGATTGATGCCGTCATTGTGGAGATAAATGACAGAGGTTTCCAGTCCCCCCAGAAGGGCACCATGAAATGGGAATTATGTCAGCAACATTATTCCTCAGTGCTGGTGTCAGTACTTACACACACACACACGGACTCACTTTAAGCCATTCTTGGCACCCATAATTTCCCTGCGGTGTGTCTGGAGTTAAAAGGATGTGTTCGGAGGAAGAAGAGGTTTTTAAATTGCTGTGTCATTTTGCGTTCAGGTTCAGCCATAACAACAAAGCTAAAAGCAGCAGCAGCAGCAGCAGCAGCAGCAGCAGCAGCAGCAGCAGATTGGCCCGTTCACAGCTGTGATTCCCGACCAGGGGTGCATCATTGTATTCTAGTTGGTGCTCCTGTGGTTGCTGTGGTGTATGTGAAAAGATTGTAGGGAAATTGTGGTTAAAGAACAGATGTGGCTAATGTTTTGCTGTAAGAGGTAGTGAAACTAGTTACCAAATGAACAAAAATGATTGGAGAAATGTTCGGAATAGCTGAGTTCATCTGACAGGCTGTGGGTGTATGTCTGACAAAAAAAAAAGTTGTGTACTGCTCATGTGCTGTATGCAAATTAGGCGTTTGTGTAGTCAGATGGAAAATTTAACATAACAAGACGTAATACAGTTTGTCACTTTGCACACAGCTCCTAAAATAACCCAGTTTCTTGACTTTTTTTCTTTGGCTGAACAACACTGGGCTGGCAGTAGCCTAAATCCACCCTCAAAGCAGCTCCGCTAACAGTTTATGAATCTGTGCGACTGAGCCCGAGGAGGAGGAGGCTAATAAATCTTGCACGTTTTTCCACATACATAATCTGGACTGGAATGAGAACAAGAATATCATTATGTTGCTTCAATTTAACGCAACAAATTGAAATGGTTGAACACAAAGGAGATATTGATAACGGGCAGAGCTGCGGCAGTTTCACTCTCAAAGGGTGTCGGTTGATTCCCTCCCTGGCATGTGTACAGTATGAAGGTGTGGTCTTTGTATGTGTGTGTTACACTGTATGAGGATGATTAATCGCCACAGATCAATATAATGCCTCTTGTATGTGTTACTATGTAATATAAGAGCAGGGAAGGCCACAGCCTGGACTGCCACAATGGAGCCTTTTATTTTCCTTAGTCTATAAAATATTTCATCTTCCACAGTACATACGGTAGAATCTACTATATCTCTGCCTGCTGTGCATTTACTACACTGGAATAGAGATTTTAAATTGCAGGAGTGTTTCTTAATTGAAGGAAGATGCACACATGCACACATGGGATCTGATGAAATGCAGCGGAAGTTAAAGCGCAGTGCAGATGAGAATTGAAAGGAGATCAAACCAGCACATCAGGATTCAGTGCGAGTTAGACGGAGATGGAGGAGGGAGGGGGGAAGAGGAGAAGGGAGGG
>OMNN01025544.1:16123-31789 GCA_900302755.1 Chromis chromis
GAGGGAGGGAGGGTGAAATCGAGGGGCAACCCCCCTTTCTAGACGAGGGATTCCTTTACTGCAGTGATCAGCAATCCTCCCCTCTCCTCCTCTCCCTCCCCTCCGCCCCCTGCTTTCCCCTCTTACTCGTGGCTTTCTCATTTCAGCACCCTCCCTGTATTTTCTCTCCTCTCTCCTCGGTTTCCCTTCATCCCTTCCTTCCCTCTCTCTCTCTCTCTCTCTCTCTCTCTCTCTCTTTCTTGCCACCCTCTCCGCTGCACACACCAGCACTACAGTCACGTTTCAGTTGGGAGGGATTGTCTGCTGCAGGGTACAGTATATGCAGCACATGGTTGGGGAAGCGCACTCGTGACTCACACCGTTTTACTCCAGTCTTCATTTATCTCTATCACTCCCCTGCTGCTCCTCCATTTATCCTCACGTTCTTTTCCTCCTCCATCCCTCCACACCTCTCTCTCCCCTCCGGCTCATCTGTCCATCATCTTCCACCGTCATCCTCGATGCCCAGTTCTTTGTTTCTCTCGCTCTCTTGGTCGTGTGACATTGATTCCAAGGTTGCTGTGCTATTGACTGCTGCTACGCTGTTAAATATTTCAGGCAGCATTTCAGTGGCTGTGTGCCGAGGGAGGGAGGAGCGGGGGCTTTGCTCAGTCGCTCTGCAACTACCGCTGACAAACAGGCTGGTGAACAGACGGGTGGACACACACATACACACATATATATATATACACACACACGCCACCTGCAAACACACAGACGTACATTCACACGTACATGCCAGTCTACAGATGGACGTGCACACGTGCCAGTGCCATATTTGCATATGTTTGTGCTGCTGCCCTGTGTGAGGGTGCGTGGGCTGATGACGGTGATGTTGTTGGTATCTTGATGGAATCTTTCCTCTTGGCTTCAAACAGCTGAACTTAATGAATGAGCGAAGCAGTGCTGGACGGCTCTCTGCAGACTGTGCAGTTATTCCAGACCAGCCAAAACTCCTTTCTCAGCATGTTATCTGATCAGCAGTCTAATCGCTGTTTGGGCTCTACTTGGTACCACGGGACAGCAGTTGGTACGCTCATTTAGGACACACATACACACACGTCTGTATGGATATTTTTGTGAGGGCAGTCAGCGACATAATGCATTCCCTAGGCCCTCACTCTAACCGTCCCCATTAGGATCCTAAACCAAACCTCTACCTAACTTTCACTTTAAAACTAAGTGTTTAAAAAAAAAGTGAGGACTGGCCAAAATGTCCTCACTCTGATGGTCTAAAACTCAAACAGGTTCTCACAATTATAGTTGGGCAAGTGCACACACACACTTTAGAGGTCCTGCATAATTGCTGCAGTGGTGGCATTTACTTTGACAAATGTTTTCAGACTCCTTTAACTTCATCATCGCCATTCTGCGCCTTCCCAGTGTTGGAAAAGTGAAAAAGAAAGTTGAGTTTTCTTGAAAAGTTTATTGATTTGCTCTTGAGGATTTAATAAGACAATCACCAAAATATGGAACGCTCAGTGGGTCTTCCATCTTGTGGACCCTTGAATGGTGTCCACAGATGGTGTGGACAGTGTTGTGTTGCATTGTAGATGCCTAGAGAAAATACTTCGAAGTTGAGGTCCAAGTTAACGTCAGTCATGTTGTGCTATTAAAACATTCACAGCAGCTTCATAGTTTGGGGGCAGTTAACTGTCAGTGCTTTAGTTAAGTTGTCCCCTCAGCACTTGTACTAGCAGTGGTCTGGCTTGTTTGAATTGTCTGACTGAAAGCTTTGTCCGCCCGGATTAGACAACTCTGGAGATTGATTGGCAGTCACATTCTCTGATTGACAGCGGGACAATCAAACGGCAGCGGTTGATTGGCAGCTCAGTCAGAGCTTCTGTGTCTCAGTTTGATGCTGGGATTACAGGTATTCCCATTGCAGGATCTCTCTAACCACTAAATATTTTGAGATTTAAGTTGGAGTTCCGTCAATCACAGGAAACTTTCTGACATAGCCTGCCTCTAACAGACCTAAAACAAAGACATAAAGCTTTGAGAATGCAGGACGAGTCTATAGAACTGTGAAACATTATGTTCTGTATCAAAGAATTGGCCAGGATATCTGTACTGTTGACTAATAATTAAATCAAGTCTAGCACAAGCTGTGATTACCATTTGCTGGCCATCTAGTATAGAAATACTGTGATTAGTAGATCGTAGCTATGCAGCCTTACTGTCAATGTTGACAGTAACCATGATATTTAAAAGTATATCAATATTGATCTCATGGTAATAACACACATGATAATATTGTAAATAACTGAGTGCCAGTAACCATCTGGTTGACACTTTAACACACGAACATTACAGACTTTCTCTTCACCTTCAATTCATTTCAGAGTAATTGCCAAAAAAGAGACAAAACACACAATAAACAAAGAGAAAGATGACGGCGTTATTATTTTTTGCATCTACTATAGGTATTGCAATATTATTATTATTATTGTGAATTATTTTGGCCACAAAAATACTCTAGTAAATCAGATATCATGGCAGCCCTAGTAGATTGGTATCCAAAAAGCTTGCACTTAACTCAGTTCTCCAGGTTTAAAAAGCATCTGTTTGCAGTGGCAGCATATACGCATTAATGCACACACAATAAAACTCCTCTCTGCTGTGAGATATCTTTTCACTCCACAACTGCCAGTGTACAGTCATAAGAGAGACACTGTGAAAGCTTTGAATCTCTGCTGTTGTGGTTCGCCGCAGTATGGGTCAGAGAGTGTGGGCATATCGTAAATCTGATATCACAACAGTTGTACGAACAGTGAGCGCCTCAGACTGAGGCCTGCTTAAAGCTGAGTGCCAGACAGCCAGGCATGTTTTTAAGTCGGCGAGAGAACCATGTCCTCTAGAAATTGCCGGGTTAATAAATGTGTGTGAGGTTCAGTGGTGATGTATGTACACAGCGTACGCATTCACAACACAGCACTGCAGTGTCACAACCCACACAGATCCTGTTGCTAAATATGAGGACAAGTCGGCAGGAAAACAGAGGCGCAATTTGTTTTTGCTTGTGCACACAACCAAAACTGTACTCATAAAAGTTGAGTTTTCCCCCTCTGGCACTTCTGCTGTCTTGATTTCCGACAACTCATCTTCAAACTCATATGCTTTTTTTAAGAGTGAGAAGATCTGACAGTTGTCTTCTGCCCAAGGCTTGATAGCAGCTCACAATAAAATGAATCAAGCTCTGCAGTTTGACACATGTCCAGTGCATATGGACACTCCTTGTTAGCTGCACACAGCAGTAAAAGACAAGACAAGGGTTTCCCCCAAACTGAGCTTCTGTGTTTGCCTTCCTCTCAATCTCTTCAGTCTGTGACACAAGTGGAAAATTCATACTAACTTAGACTGATGTTTTCAGTCTACAGTTGACTGCCTTTTGTCTGTGTCTCCCATTGTGGTGGTTTCTTTGTCTGGATACTAAATATTTCTGTCACTAGGAAGCTTAATCTCGGGTGTGGCTGCTATAAACTGGAGCAGAGGACGCCATTTTGTAACATGATACTCTGTCAGTCTTGGGAATAAATAATTAGATGAGTAAATGGCATAGATTAGGGTCGTGTCATGTTCCTGAGTGCCACACACTGGCCATCATCACCTCAGCCTATTTGAAAGAACACTCAAGGTGTGAAAAACCAGCATAACCAGTTTGCTCTTCCTCTCTGCAGGTTTGGAAGGGCGCCCCCTCATGGCATGGCCAGAGACTGTTGTGTTCCTCCGCTGCTCCAGAAGGTAAGTCTTCACCTCTTCTAACTCCACTCACCTCACATGCTACCCAGCAAATACAGTCGCTGTCCTTGTAGCACATTTAGTTTTCACCATGTGAGCTGTAACAGGGGTTTCCCTTTTTTTTTTTTAAAGCCACAAAACCAGCTTCTGCTTCTTCTCCGAGACAAGTGAAATCTGCACGGAGCAAATTCTGCATTGATCAGACAGCAGAGGCTCATTTGGAGTTAACAGCCAGTAGTCATTAATATGGAATCTGTCTTGGGGTAGCATCTGCTCGTCTGAGTGAGAGGCGGGAGAGACGGAGAGCGAGAACAGGGGGAGGAAGAGAAAGGTTGGGGAGATGAGAGGAGGACGCAGCAGCATTGCAGAACAAGCTGATTTGATTTAAAAGTGAGCCTCAATGGCTGTAGGATTGTAGCAGAGATAGGCGCAGGATCCACACACTTTTAGCAATGTTCCTGTGATGACAGGATAGCGGAGGACAAAGGGAACATGTGCAAGAAAAGAGCAACTGAGACACTCGAGGCAAGGCGTCAAAGTGTTAGTGTGACAAAAAAATTCTTGTAAAATGAAAAGTCTGAATCACTGTGTCTTTGAACATTTGCAAGACTCTCCTGAAAACAGGCCCAGCTGGGGCTGCCTGTGCCAGCTGATGATCCTTCACTTCTTTGTGTGAGCCAGAGCAGAGATCTGCTGATTCACTGCAGTGGTCCTGAGCAGGAGGCAGAGTTTTTGGGTGCAGCAGCAACAAGGCAGCTTGGATCATCCTTTCTATGGGCCCGCAGTCCTCTACGTTGATTCATGTGTCTGTCATTAGGGGCCGTTCAGTATGATAATGGTATAAGCTGTGCAGGCTCATTATAACTATAGTTTGGTCATGGACCAATAAAGCTGCATTACAGACCATTATTAGTATGCTAGAAAGTGCCACTGAGCAAAACAGGGGCTCAGCTGTCTGGGACGAAAATGACTTATGTTAGTGCTAAAAAAATAGCTTGTACAAATGAGACATAAAATCAAAATCATGAAGTCGAAAATAATATTGGGAGTGCATTTTGTTGGTCCCAGGTGCACTAATTCATTCCATCCTCTTATTTTCTTTTTTTGTGCCGTTATAATAAACCTAAACCTGTCAAGGAATGAATAAATTGTGGGAAAAAATTGCAATGAGAACCTCAAGGGCTTTTTCGATTGTCAGTCTGACCACAACAGCATCAATTAGAAGTCTTTTAAGCCTTTCTGTGGGAATAAGAAATATCAATAGTTAACATCAAAGAATCGATGACAGGGCTGTGAGGAAAAGGTTAGCAAAATTAATGCTGTATTGATTTTTAGGAATGAATAGTCGTAAAGAAGGCTTATTTTGGCAAAACAGCAGTCAGTAGTGTATCTCTGTGTTTACTATTAAAACTACCTGCCTAATATTCTGTAGCTTCCCATAGTGTTGTTAAAATAGCTCAGACACATTGATGGGACATGGATATGGGACCTCTTGGGGAGTCCTGTGATATTGGCTGCATTGACAGCGGATCCTTTGGGTCCTATGGGTTGCAGAGTGGGGCTTCCATGTATCTGGATTGTTCTGGTGAATCCTGTAGATCCTGTATGAGATTGGGATCTGTTGAGTTTGGGCTCTTAGTTGTGTTCCTCAAGCTGTTCCTGAGCAGTTGTCAGATGTAGACACTATCAGGTATTGCTGCTGCCATGGTGGGGTGTGCTTGGTCTGCAATAATGTTTTGGTGGGTGGACAATGTCAAAGTCTCATTTCCGTAATGCAATTAACAAATAATGTCAGACTGGAAAAAAAATCAATTTTAAACTGACATGAAGTTGAAGGCATTCATTTCAAGATCCTTATTTTGTGAACCAAATCCAGCAGAGGTTTTAATAACATTCAAAATAGCTTAAATGAAGTATCAGTTTAAGCATTGCTTGTTATGTTTGATGGCAAAATGATCGAGACTAGTGCTATCACGTCATGTATTCTTCCTGGGCTGCTGCTGCTCCTAGTTCTCCCAAGTTTGACAGTTTTGTTGTTGAAATCCTGCGACCCCTACTGGGTGTGCTTTACTTATTGGAAAAAGAGCTTACTTAAAGATGGCATCACTTTTTGGTGGTATCCAGAAGTCACACAAACATTTAAATTCCATGACAGTTAATATAGTAGCATGAGCAAGTAACTCATGATATTGTATATGTGTTAAAGCTGTTCCTTATGTATCCTTTGTAAAATTTTCTGTTTTTGGTTTTGGCTCACTTCATATTTCAGGATATCATTTTACATTTTCTGCTTTTGTAGCATGTGTCTCACGACTGTTTTCTTGCTTGTGACCCCTCCAGAGGTGACAGTGGTGTATCAGAACGGGCTGCCGGTGATCTCAGTCAGTTTGCCATCCAGGCGAGAGCGCTGTCAGTTCACCCTAAAGCCTCTCAGTGACTGTGTGGGAGTTTTCCTGCAACAGCTCCAGGCAGAGGACAGAGGCATCGACCGGGTAGCCATCTACTCCATGGGTATGCACACAAGAATATGCACTGTATCTGTTTGCCTCAGAGGGTTATACATATACATGTCTTTACATGCTTTTAAGTTTTCTGTTCAAGTGTATTTTGAGGCTGTTAAGTGTTGCAGTTCTGGCATTCTGCCAGAATTTAATACCACTGCATTCATCATGAAATGATTTTTCAGGCCACGCTCTGCTCAGGGTTCATTATACAGGCACAACTTGTACTAAAAATCTTACTCTTGGTGTGTGACCTCTCCCACTAATCAGACACCAACAAGCCTGACTAAAGAGAGGTGAACTGTGTTGGAAGTGGCTACCCATCAGTGTTCCATCCTTCTTAATGCCTTCCTTCCCATTTGTCTTCCTCTCCAGATGGAGCAAGGGTTGCCTCCTCCACAGGTATAGACATCCTGCTGCTGGATGATTTCAAGCTCGTCATTAATGACACCACACACCTCGTGCGGCCACCAAGGAGAGGTGAGAACTGGCAATGAAAAAAGGCTGAGCCTGTGCTGTTTGCTCTGAGTCATTCCCTCACAGGGTCATAACCACTAAGAGGCAGTCGTGGTTTTTATTTCCAGCATGTGGGTTGTATTAAAGTGGGCCTTGGCGATAAAACAATAGTGCTGTGAACAAGCGATAGACACTTCATCAATAGCAATAAGAAGAGATTTGATATAATGTTCGATAGTTTCACTTAAATGCATTAGATGCAAACCGCCATTAAAGCTCCTAAAGAAAACATAAAGTTCAGTTCCATAAACAGACTTCAAACATGCTTCCTCACTGACTCATAAACAGCCTATCATACCTTAATATTGGAGCCCCTTCGCCCTTCGTCTTGGCTTTTATGCGGGTCTCCCAAGGCAAGCTAGTCTGCAGCCGCCTGAGCTGTCATTCATGCCTACAGACCTTTCCTAGTGAAGGCTATGACTGGTTGCCCTTGTGAGACTGGATTCATAGTCTAAAAACACCCCTGACCCTGTGTCCTCCACCAGCTACACCCAAGCAATGCACTCCCAGTGGTCTGCTTTGAGGACTAACAGACTTGACGTTGGGATGCAGGTGGAGGCTGGTGCAGGGTCCTTATTCATTAACCTCAGCATGGTGTGGCGGCTTTGTCCCGGTCGCCCTCTGTGCACTTTCAGGTGTTTTACTTGCTTTCTTTGTTCGATGTGTATCAAGATTAGAGAATTCCTTTATCGTTACTAACTTTTATTTATGAGTAAATTATTTTATTGGTGTGTCAGTGCTTATCATTGTCTAGTAACATTAATATTATTACCTGTGTACCTTGATAAATAGGCTAAAGTGTGTACGATGGGTAAATATACATTAAACCTTTTGTTGTTAATTTTTTCAGCTATAGTACCCAGCTCTATATTAAACCCAGTTTTTATTTGTGTGTTCTTCAGAGATGCTGCCCCATGAGGAGGCAGAAAGGTTGAATGATGTCAAGTTCCTGGTGCAGCAGCTCTACACCACACTGCGCATCGAGGAGCACCAACTCAGCAAAGAACGTGAGCTGATTGGACGACTGGAGGACCTCAACTCTCAACTCCGCCCCCTAGAGAAGGTTTACCTCCCTTCACACTTTGGACAATACTGAAATTAGTGTTACTTCTCTTGCTAGACCCACAAATTGCAGCAGGGTTTTTATGCACCCCAAAAAAGTGTTGGACAAATAAAGTAACAAGTAAAACTTATTTGTCCTTGCAATCAAATTATGCTCTTCCACATTTTTCTATGCAGAACAAGACCAGCGGTAGATGCTCAGAATATTTCAGCCTTGTCTGTATTTCTCCTTTTTTTATTGTGTCACTAGTGTACAATATCGGGCATTTTTATTCAGCCTATAAAAATTACTGCACAGTTGAGCCATCATGGATATGACTAAGTGGCTATCAAGCCTTTTGTTATCCCTGTAATGAGACAAAACAGTTAATCTTTTTATAATTAAGTCTTAATCTGTAGACAGGAACAGTTGCATAATATTTTTGTGCTGAAAATCCATAATGTGATTTTTCCCCCTTGTTTTTTTCCACTAGATTCTTATTGAATAATAATACCTCCTGGTGTTTTGCCTGTGTGAACATGTCTGACGGCTTTCTTTATACCTTCTGTGTAGGTGAGGGAGGAGTTGAGTAAGAAGGCAGAGCGACGCACCACCTGGGTGCTGTGGGGTGGCATGGCCTACATGGCCACCCAGTTTGGCATCCTGGCCAGGCTGACCTGGTGGGAGTACTCCTGGGATATCATGGAGCCGGTCACCTACTTTATCACTTATGGCACTGCAATGGCCATGTATGCTTACTTCGTTCTTACACGTCAGGTAAGACACAGTTGTACTACAAATGTGCATATAATTATATGTGAAGTAAAGTTTGAGGGTAAAAAGCATCTTCTGCTGTTGTTTTGGTCCCTTGATAGCCAAAAAAATGGATCAACATTAACTCTGATAATCAGTTAAGCCAACTATTAAAGAAAAAAAAATGATTGCAGCTTCTCAAATTTGAGGATTTACTACTTTTCCCTGCAAACTCCTAGTGGGAGAAAATAAATTACCTTGGACTCAATGAATTTGTGAACACACTGGTTGTGATTTTGGCACTTTTGTTATACCAAATAATGTGATACATCAGTCAAGGAAATTGCCCTCTAACATTATGCAGAAACTCTTTTAACAACCCGACAACAAAGCAGTACAGTAATGAAAAGTCATTGCTTAGGTTTTTCAAAGGAGGATCTTGTAACATTGTTGCCCTTCAGGATCGAATTCAGCGCTCATAAATTACCACTAATTTTAAATTCCAAGGATATGGAGTCCATTTGATGTGGAATTTCTCAGCAATGTGATTTTGGCCCCAGGACTGGAGAGCAGAACATGGACGATATCTGATAAACTGGTTCCTCTTACAAAGTGCTCTATCTGTGTCTCTCCATAACCTGCAGGAGTATGTTTACCCCGACGCTAGAGACAGGCAGTATCTGCTGTTCTTCCACAAGGGGGTGAAGAGGACACGCTTCGACATTGAGAAGTACAACAAGCTGAAGGATGATATTGCTGAGGTACAATTGCTTGGTGAAAGCTGGCTGTTTTGTGATGTAAAATGAGAACTGCAGCCACACTGGGGATTCACTTTTTTTTTTTCGCAGTTCAATACTTGGATTTGTAACAGCTGTACCATTCCCCGCATACTTTCGTCTCATGTTTTCCACCCTCCCTCTCTCTCTCTCTCTCTCTCTCTCTCTCTCTCTCTCTCTCTCTCTCTCCGTCCACCCTCGCCAGGTGGAGTTGGATCTGAAGCGTCTACGGGACCCACTCCAGCTCCAGCTCCCAGTTCAGCAGCTCACCGCCAGTAAAAATTGATGGGTAGAGTGACTCCCTCCTCTGTCAGCTCCTGCAAACCCTTTTCCCTCTTCCCTCCTGCTGTCCAACACCCTTCTCTCTCTCCTTTTACCCCCAACTACTTCCTCAGACTCCTCCCTCCTCCTGTTCCTCCCACTCCCAATAATCCCATCCCTTTATTGACTGTGGGAGTTAGTTTTTTCTCCTTTTTTTTGTTTTTGTTTTTGTTTTTATTTTCCTGACTGAAATCTCCAGTTGGAATTGCAAGTGAAAACCGGCTAAAAGATGAAAAAAAGGATGGTGAGAAACCCGGGAACTGAAAACCTCTCACAGCCGAAGGATATTGAGGATGATGAAAACGAAGATGATGGTGGTTATAGCGTTGAAATGGGCACTGTGGACATGCCTCAAATCTTCGGAGGGACAGCCTGCAGGTAACTCCAGGGGTGAAATGATCCCACCTCTAGACACTCCAGGACAGGGAACACGCAGAGGGGCAGCCATTGTTGAGTGTGCATGTGTGCGGGACTTTCGGGCTACGCTGGGACACCGACCCTGGTCAACACAGCGCTGTAGCCCCGCTTCCTCTAGCAGCCGAACTGTCAACACACACACACCTTCTCTTGGTCGGTGCAGGCTCCAGGGGACAAGTTTACAAGGAAGTTCTGACTGCAGTCGCACCTTCAGGGAGACCTCTGTTTTCCTGTGGCTGAATTCTGCTGCCTCTCCCTCTCTGAGCCACGCCTCCTCCAGGTGACGGACAGCTGTCCTTCCCAGTGTGACCTTTGTCAGGAGCCCGTCTCCACTCGCAGGATGCAGGAATGACGACGCCTCATTTCCTCGTCCTGTTGATGTCCTGTAGCTGCCCGGCCTGCGCAAGTCTGAGAGTACTACCGACAACAACATCACTGTGTGTTCTTTTATTCCAAGAAAAATATTTTGGCACTTTTTATTTTGAAAGCCATAGTATATTTGTTATGAAAAAATATAAATATATATGTATACAATCAAATAAACCGATGACCAGAGGCTAGTTTCTTTCAGTGGGGGGAGGAGCTCTCTTACAAAATGTCATTTCACAAGAAACTCATTCACGTCCTCTGCAGATCTCCTGCCATGAAGAACTCCTGCTATGTCAATTTCTCGCCAAGAGCATTGCTCTGTATGCATTTACTACCTTGAACTGTTTCAGAAGTTTTCATGACAAATGCCCACAATGTATTTCACAGTAACTACGCTCAGATTGGATGTACGGCTCCTGTGCATGGCCACCAAAGGGGAAAGGGGGGGGAAACAATGTTGAAACCAAATCAGGTTGAAAATGGCTTTGATTGGAATTGACCGCTTTTGAGCATCACAGAATATCAATGCGGATAATGCCGTGCTTGGCCTCTATAATCATCTCATGAATGCAAAGATTGCTGCAGAAGCGTAATGACAGGGTTCAAATGTTCAGTGACCATCGCCTCAGACAAACCTGCAGGCATGTTCTATATTTGATTAGCTGAATGACTTTTAAAAAAAAACTGAGCAGAGTGTTTCGCAAATTGCCTGCGGCTCAGTAACTCTGAATATCATGTTTTTTTTTACCTTTTCAACTGAAGTTTCCAAGTGAAAATGATATCATTATCTCACTGACGAAACACAGGCTACATCTAACTAAAAAAAAAAAAGTGTCATGGCATCGAGGTCGTAGAGGTTATTTCATCCTGAAATTAAGCCAGAGTTTTCTCCTCCCACTGCTGCTGTAACGCCCCTTCCCCCCTGCTCCCTCGATGGCAAGGCAGGGTAGACTGCATGCTGTGGTATGCCCTCAGTAGAAATTTGTGAATGTGTAGGAGCATTATTGCAATTTTGTACTTAAAATTGGACACTTTTCTTTGCCACATCTAGCTGAAGTCTCATCCACATCGAGCTCAAGTCTCACCCCTCCTCGTTAAATCAAAATGTTATAGAAGCCATATATTTATGTTGTTCATCTTTTTGGGTTTTTTAAAATTGTTTTTGGGATGGTCACCAAATAAACCTTTATCAGCTTTACATAGTTTTCTGTTCAGGATGAGGATTGGCGGCCCTCTCTCCGGTCCCATTTATCTCTCTAAAGAAGTTCTCAAAGCCAGTTATTTTTCGCTGCTGTAGATCACCTCTGCAGAGGGGAAGCACAATGACATGACGTCCTTGCAAACACACTAGACTCTAGTTCATGTTGTGCTTGTGTGTGTGTGAACAGCTGGCTGAATCCTGCCGAGGAGATCATTGTGTTTAACTGCAGATTTTATATTAAAATGCATGATTTTCGAACAAATCAAAAGTTAGCCATGCAGATCTCGAGCCAGGATTTGGTTTAACCTGTTACTCTGTGTGTTGTCGTGTGTGTGTGCGTGTGTGTGTGTGTGTGTGTGTTATCTCCAAGGAAAATGGTGCCTTTTGGGTCATTATTGATTAACTCTATAGACAATGTAGCAATCTGGAAAACGGCAATGATTGGAAATGATCAGAAGAGAAAGTTAGCCTTGTTTGGAATCAGGCCATCATAAGAAGGATGGTTAAATTTGAATGTTTAGAAGCAGAAATCAATTTTTACCGTGTGTCATGAATGTTTGCTGAATCCGCATGTGCTGGGGAGCAAAGTGCAGATCGCCGTATTCATGAATCCTTTGCTGATAATTGTTGCTTGTCATAGGTGCAAAAATCAATTCCGCCCTCATTCCGCTTCATAGCTGTCATTAGCTTTAAATTCAGTTTTCCTGAATAGAGCAGCTCACACACACCACGACACACACACCATGACACACACACACGAAGAGAAATCGGTGTTTCCTTGGAGATGTACTGTAGAAGGTGAGCGAGTTCAGGCCTCTGTTTGCAGTCCAGTCCTCCCCTCTGCTGTTTCTACACCACACTTCTCTCCATCGTCACCTCTTCCTTTCCGTCACGCCATCCACCGTTTATTGCCTTTGGGTTATTTTGTTTTTGTGTTTTTTTTTCTCTTGTTTATTTTTTAAAAACAAAAATATATCAAATATAGGGAAACTTTATTCTAAAGAGGGTGTTGCATGAATGTATGTTTACATGGGAAATTATGTAAAAATTAAAAAAAAAAAATGAAATAAAAAGATTTATCAAAAATAACTGCAAAGATAATTTAAGAACGTTGTTTGTAGAGATTCCTAGTTATAAAGGGCAGTGGACAGGGCTGCGTCTTTAGAATCTGCCCTGCCAAATCTGATTTAAATCCCAGCCAACCAAATGCTCGAACCTTGCTCCCATCTTCACCTTATTTACTCCCATAATCCTCTCCCTTCACGTCCATTCATACTCCCCAGTAAATGGAAAAACACCCTCCATCCGCGGTGCACCTATAAAAGAGGCTTTATAACCTCTTGTCCTGGATTCGAGTCCAGGGGAGAAGTGTCAGGTGCACTCTTCTAGCCTATCGGGGAACACCTCCAATTCTTGTCCCTCTCTCCTGTCTTTTACCGTTGACCCTCAGCCTTTTTTCTCCAAAGACACATTATTATTATTCTATGTTTTGAATGTGTGTTTAAGTTTTGAATATCTTCTTTGCGTGCACTTAAAATACGACATGTTAAAAATGCCTAAAGAGTGAAGCAGAACACAGGATTGAACAGATCTCGTACTTCATTCTGACCTCTTATTTTTTTGTTTTTCTTGTCTTTATTTTTTTCTTCTGTTGACATATGATGCTGTAATGTTGGCAAAAAAAGAAAAATGTAAAATCCTGTATCATTTATGAAATATGTATAAAAGAGAAATGTAATTCAATTATCAATAAAATCCTTATCCAGTTTTTGGAGCCGGTGGTGCGGTTGAAGTTCTTTTGCCGTTCCCTCTGCTGGTGAAAGCGAAGTGATTAATGTGTCACACTGCAGATGTTTACAAGGAGCAGCTCTTCAAGGTCTCGACCTCCTCTGGCTCTCCTTGGCCTCCGGTTCTTCCTGTACAGGACATCCTATGAGATAGACCTATGAATCAACTCATCATGGCGACGAGAGTCTGTTGAGACTAAAGGTAAGTTTAAAAATACAAGAAGCTTTATTAAATGTCTAAATGTTGTTTGGATCCTTGAAGGGAGGGAATCATTTTTCACAAGTAACCTGAAAAAAAGCTAACTGGGTAACTCTGTGATTCCACTTGGACACAGCGTGCTTTGAGCTAAATAACAATTCTAACACAAGTCTGTTTAACAGGCATAATCTTTACCATATGTACCTTTTTTGTTGCATATCTATATTTGTTAATTCACAGAAAATGCTGAGGCAGAACAGAATGACATTAGTTCTGCGAAATCCTTGGAATTTCAACCTGATCAGAAATGAAAAGTTAAGGGACCACCAGTGTTATTGCAACCGATCCTCGGAGAAAAGTGAATGTGCTTTCTAAATTTCATTACACCTCCCATTCAGGAATTGTTGAGTCATTTCATTAAGGTCCAAAAGGTCAACCTCAGCCACAGCATCAAAAATGTGATTAGGTTTCAATGTCAGGGGACCATGAATGCCTGAACATAATCCATCCAATTGTTGGGATGGTGGAGCAGCTGGCGGATCAGTATTGCCATCTATATGACATTAATGTGGTTAAAAATAAAAACCTGCCAATATCTTTTAGCCCTATACTGCCAAGCATTACACAGCAGTAAAGTCACTAAATCTGAGCTTCAGTTTATATAAAAATTGCAAATATAAATAGATTGTGTACTTAAAAATCTGAACTTTGAAAACAAAACCAGACAGTATAAGAGGAAATTTGAACGCAAGAGTTAATAAGGGTACAAAACAAGTAAAAACATACTGCTTTCCTTGCTTTCCTATAAGTTATGCAGTAGTGTAATAAAGTGCTGATTCAGACTGCCTGTGGCATACTGACTTGCAGCCAGGAGGACTAACAATGTCTTATATCCAGAAATAATCACAACTGTTCTGACTCGTTTCTCCTAAATACCTCATGGATGAATGTCTCTAATGTTTTAATTACAAATAGGAACCAAAAACTACCACTCAGGTTCGCGCCTGCAGCTTTTAAGTATAAAGGGTTCAAGCTGAAGACATTTTATGTCCTGTGCTGATGATCTTTACAACTAATGAGATACAGTAGAACATATTCTCTCTGCTTTCACAGTGTGTCCTCACCGAGGGTCTCCTCTACAGTAAATCCCAAGTGTGCAAACCCTGCTCCATCTCCTCAAAGTGAAAGATGCTTCGGCTCGACACTAAGCAGATTAATCAGATTGGCTTAATGCCGCTGGAGATTAGATCATTGCTCATATTTCCATATGCTTTAAATCAAGACGTATGGCAAAAAAAAAGATAAACATATTAAAGTATCATAAGCCACAGTCACACTTTACATCTTAGCACTGAAAAAAAGCTGTGTGGGGTAATTTAAGGGCATGTGTGTGGGGATAGAGGGAGGAGAGTGAGAAGAGTCGACTCTCTGGAACAATGGGAGGATGGTCCTGTCACTGGGTTTGGGGAGCAGGTTCAAGGTGACAAAAGGGACACGATAATATGACACAGATAAGAGGCGCCTATTAAAAACAGCCTTCCCTTAAGGATGAACCAGAAAAGCGACACACACATACACACTAGGGCTTGAGCTTGGATTATCTCTCATCCAGAATACATGATGATTTTTTTGGTAATTACCAGTCTGCTGCAGGGAGCTCATGCCGTTGCAGGTGTAGGTGAGTATATTATTATTTTCTATGTTTACACCCAAAACAGATTTACACTTATTGTACAGTAATGACTTTGTGTTTTGCTCTGTTTTCGTTTCTACTGTGGATTTAATGGTAAGGCTGCCAACAAATCCATAAAAAGACCAATAACAACATCTTGTTAATCCATCTCCCAGTATTTTAGACTTCTATTTGCTGCACTCACTCCAAATCTATTTATTTCTACTGAAGATGTCAGCCTTTAAAAAATGGGTTACAAAATTTCCATAAATAAAAAGGCTTAATCATCTGTCAGCACGTTACTCAAACCAGGGTAAAAAAAAAAAAAAAAC
>OMNN01025547.1:0-23068 GCA_900302755.1 Chromis chromis
GCCAGGCTCTCAAAGCCGTGGCAAAATATAGCAAGCGCCATGTTTAAAGAGTGCAGCTGCAAGCGAGTTGTTTACATTCTTTATCTGCTGTGAAGAAAGATTATAGAAGATATGGACTCTGGAAAGAAAACGTCTGACCGCTGGACCGACAGGAGGTGCAGGCCTTGCTGACCGTCTATGGAGGACCATATTCAGCAGGAGTTGGAGACGGCGACCCGGAACGATAAGATTTACGGGAAAATGTCCTGCGTTTGGCCGACATGGGCGTCTTCCACAGCGGCAAACAGGTCCGGGAGAAAATTAAAAAGTTAAAGCAGGACTATAAAAAAATTAAGGACCACAACAACAAGAGTGGCTCCGACCGCAGAACCAGGAAGTGGTTCGACCGGCTGGACGCACTCCTGGGTCACCGGCCGGCGTCTTCCTCATACGTCATTAGCTTAATTTGCATGATCTCCCCGGGACTTCAGACCGCGGTCGAAACGCGGATGACATGGGCAACAGGAACTTTGTAGTTCCTTAAAAAAAAGCCCCGGAACTAAATAGTTCCGGGGTATGTCGGTCGAAAAGGGGCTAATAGATACATTGACAAACTGAATGCTATGGGCCACAACAAGGACAGGCTGAGCTAAAAAATGAGGAAACATGCTGACAGGAAACTAGACTAGAAGCTAGGTAAAACTTAGCTGGAAGACTGAGAGTGGGGGGAGGGCAGTTGGAAATCCGAGAGGTGGCGATTAATGTGCAGAGGGTGGAATCTGGTGTAGGCGGTTGGGTGGCTTGTCTGAGGAAGAGAGAGTCCTGCAGACTTGAAGCTGAAGAGGTGCCGTGTAATCAGAAGGGATTCAAGAGTGGCTGCAGAGGACGACAGAGGGGGGGCAAACTATAAACCAAAGCAAAGCAATCAGAAGTTAGTATCTGGCAAGAAAACATTTATCAGAAAGATTGAGGTTTGGCCCAGCCTGACTGACTGGTGTCTAGATCAACAGTGTGACACTAAATGATGGTCTGAGCCATGATTTTATGGAGCAGAGTGCCGCTTGAAGTCAGGTGAGCCAACCGGTGTACAGGTGTCTTCACTCCTGTTAATTAGACCGACTCGAGCTCTCTCTCTCTCACACACACACACACACACACACACACACACACAGAGAGAGAGAGAGAGAGAGAGAGAGAGTGACAGAGAGAGAGAGAGAGTCATAGAGACAGAGGCCAATACAAAAGGAAATTGGGTCAGTATCTGCGGTACACAGTGTAATATCCACATTACATAGCAGCATACCAGCAGCAACTGTGAAACCTTCACATTCGAAAACTGAATTTTATGAATTACACAGTGTTACACTTTAAGGAATACACTAAAGTTAGGGGAAAACATTCGATAAAAATAACTTCTGAGTGAGAGTGAGGAAACTTCACCTCATGCAGCTCAGGGGTTTTTCATTTTGGCTGTTAACTTCGACTTGCTATTGCACACTCTACTAAATACCTATACTATTTCCAGAATTAAAGAACTCATGTCTCAGCAGGACCTTGAAAAACTGGTCCATGCTTTTATCTTCAGTCGATTAGACTACTGCAACAGTGTCTTTACAGGTCTGACTAAAAAGTCCATTAAACAACTGCAGCTGATCCAGAACGCTGCTGCTAGAGTCCTCACCAAGACTAAAGAAGTCCATCACATCACTCCAGTTTTGAGGTCTCTGCACTGGCTTCCGCTATCTCAGAGGATTGATTTTAAAATACTTTAGTTAACTTTTAAAGCTCTGAATGGTTTAGGGCCCAAGTATATCAGCGACCTCCTTGTACCGTATGAACCGTCCACAGCGCTCAGGTCCTCTGTCCCAAGAGTCAGAACCAGAAATGGAGAAGCAGCCTTCAGTTTTTACGCTCCACACATCTGGAAGAAACTTTCAGAAAACTGCAGGTCTGCTGAAACTCTTAGCTCCTTTAAAGCCAGATAAAGACCTTTTTATTTACCATTGCTTTTAATTGATTGTCTTAATACCAGCAGTGCTCTGTAACTTTTTTTTTAAAGTATTTTTTGGGGGAGTTTTTCCCATTTTAATGATAGAGAGAGACAGGGTGAAAGCGGGTATGGAAGAGAGAGACATGCAGCAAAGGGTCTTGAGTTGGATTCGAACTCATGACCACTGCTGGCGACCTGCGCCCACATGGTAACGCCTTAACTCAGTGAGCTAAATGGCAGCCAAGTGCTCTGTAACTTTTAAAGTGATTTCATTGATCTCTCTTTTATCCTTGTTTTAATTTCTTTGTTTTATTATCATAAAATTTCATGGTGATTTTATTGCTTAAATTATGTTTTATTTCTATGATTTTAATGCATGATTTTAATGTTTACCTTTGAAATCATCTTTGTATTTAATTTCTTTGCCATTCTAAAGCACTTTGAATTGTCTTGTGCCTGAATTGTGCTATATAAATAAATTGACTTGACTACACTAAATAAAATTAAAGCTGCATGGGCCCTCGCACACCCACACGTGTCGGGATGTGGCGCATGTCGAGTTGTGGTGTATGTTGGAGCATGTAGAGGGTAGTTAGACAGCACTTGGCCACGGCCACGCCCTTAGACCTTTGCAGAACATTTGGATAACTTTTTATCATTAAGGCCTGTTGTATATACTGGTCAAATTTGAGGTGTCTTGGAGTTACCCCCTATGAGGATTTGGCTCTTGAAAATGATCAAAATTCACCAAAATTCTCACAGTTAATGCAAAATGGTGGACTTCCTGTTTATTTTAGAGTATGGCTGTCACTGACTTTTTTGTGCAGCCTGACGTGCTACATGTGCCTACCAAATTTCGTAGATGTAGGTGAAACTTCCAGCCCATAGATGTTACAAATTTTGCAGGGGGCGCTATGGATCCATTTTGCCACATGCATGTGCAAGTCCCATAAAATATCAAATTTATCATCAGTCCTGATGTGTGTGCAAATTTTGAGTTTTTGAGCATGTTTAGGCCCTCAAATGCGATTCAATTGATGGGAACCAAAAACCCCCTAGGGTAGGGAGGGGGGAAAACCTCAGACAGAACCAGGCTCAGGGAAGACAGCCATCTGCCTCGACCGGTTGGGTTGGGAGTGGGGATGAGGGGGGAGGGGATAGTAGGAGAGGCTGGGGTGGGGATGGCAGGACAGCAGGTGGTGAGGCCAGCGGCTACAGATCAGGGACAGAAATTGAGCGAGCAGATTCATAAGGGCTGTTGATCTTTATGGGGCTTTACCGATCACTCAAAAGTTCTCACAGAGAGCAGGATCCTGCCATATTATCTTCAGGAAGTTTCTGCTGTAGATAAGATTCCTGCACAGGTCTCATGCTTATTTAGGCAGATGGCCTGAGCCTGGTCCTGTCTGAGGTCCCTCCCCCCCCTATCCTAGGGTTTTATTTTGGTTCCTTCCCACCATCTCACTGCTTGCTCATAGGGAACCCAAAAGCAACTTTGGATTGTTGGGATCTCTGTTTTCTGTTCTCCTTACTATGTTAAGCGCTATGAGATGACATATGTTGTAAATATGCACTATAGAAATTAAAATTGAATTGAATTTAGTGAATTGTCAGTGAACTAGTTGTTCAGAGCCCAGCCAAAACTGCCAGTGGAATCTCTTCCACCGGAAGTCTGAATTTGCAATCAACATTGCCAAACTTATCCTTACCTTAGTATGTGAAATGCTGAAGCATAGCAACTGCTGTTACTACACAGAGTGATGGTTGCATTAACAAATATTCATTTGCTGTCTGTCCTTGCACAGCATAGGCACTATCGCTTTCTCTGCTGTTAAATTGTGACTTTTTTTGTGGAGTGAGGGCAGAATGTGGTTGGTTAGCTAATTATGCCTTCATGAGGACAAGAGGATTTCTGCAGGCTAGAAATGCTGTAGAACATGTTCAGCTGATCTGGTATGATTTACCCTTTGGAAGTATATTCTTCATGGCAATGTCTAACTGTAATGCATATATGAACCTGCTGAAACGCATACAGATTCTTACTTATTTTATCTTCCTGCTTCAGAACCACACACCTACTCATGTTCTATGCTAAACAAAGGAACTTACTGTCTTCTAACCAATGCCCCGATGACAAGTTTTCTAAACCAGTCCTCTAATTCACAATAACATCTTTGCAACAAAAAACAAAACAGAAACTAATTATGGGAAAAGTGATGTGAACTTACTGTTCTTCAGATCCATTTTATACAAAACTAGATGGTGCATAAAAGATCAGCTCAAATCATGTGTCCTACAAATTCCAGTCATGTGTGCTTCGTACACATGCAGCTAACATGTATGGAACTGGGACACATTTGATAGTCAAATTAGTTCACCCAAATTATAAAAGATACATTTAGTCTTTCCTGTCTTGTAGTACAGTATCTGTCCAGTCACAGTTTAGATTTTATTTGTTCAATCTTTCAGATGTCTGTCTGACTTGACCTAAATAGCATGCACATGAATGAAATCTAGTCATGTAATTACTAAATAAAAAGACGCTCCTAAATGTATTTCTTAAAATCCTGTCAATGTATACTACAGATCTTTCTAGATAACCTCTCGTAATTCTTAAAGTTAAGAGAGACACTCTGAAGGGGTGGGGTTGGATAAAAACCACTTCCTGTTCTGATAACCGAAAATAATTCTCAGAAAAACTGTAGTGTAAGTCGTGACTGAATTTTTACTTCTTTTTTTATAAGAAAGCATATGACAGATGACACCAAAGACATACAAATGAAAAAAGACCATACACTTACTGTTAGATATCGTGTACTGTATACAAGAACAAAGGCTATTGTTCTGCTTCATCCGTGCAGGGCGACTTCATTCTACTTCATGTACAGGTAGTTGGGTGATGTGACAGTAAGAAGTCAGACTCTCCTTTCCATATCCCACATAGTGCAGCCAGAACTTGCCAATATTGTTAAAAAATACAAGAAACCAGAGGCCACATTCTAACAGTATGATCTGGACAATGTGAAGCATGACTGAATATGTAATGAATAACATGGAGTTACTGTACGAGGTAACTAAACCTTATGACTAATGATACAGTATTCTAGCAGTATGTGCTGTATACATGGTAACTTCAATCACATCAGTTCAGGTTGGCAAATATTCATGAGCAGTTTGATCCAGAGGCGCCATCTTCATCATCAGGGGGGCAGGCGACAAAATCAGCCAACATGGAGGCCATGGCTTCATCATCCAGCTGGAGGACAAACAGAAAACTGTTGTTATGGATGTGTCTGATGCTGTGATCTACTCAAAGGTGGTTTATGGCAAATGTTTGTACAATTATACTTAAAAGCCACTACGAGTAGAATATATAGGTTTATTTTTTTGTCTTTATTATATCATTAATAAAGTTTATTCTATTTTATTCTATTCTATATATGCGATTTTGTCATCTTTCACATGATTCTGATGGTTCAAATATTGTTTCCAGATGACATGAGTGGATAGATCTGAAGAACTGTTGAATAATAATAATAATAATAATTATTTCTGACAGTGGTCACTGAATCAGTAACTGCTTTTTTTTTATGTAAAAAGGAACAACACCTCTGAAGAGTACAAGTACTGTAGTAACCGTTTTGCAAAGCTACGTAGAGAAGGGTTTTCTGGTTAGGTCACAGTGGCTTGAAGAGTAGTTAACATACTCACCTCCCAATTCCAAAACAATGCTATGCTTGAAGCAAGGTTGTTTCTTGGTTTTAGTTTTTTCATTCTTCAGCACTGGACAGACACGAATGATAACACAGGAAACTAAATGCCTCCTCTAGCCACTGTGTACTGTGCATCTTGTCATTGTTCTATGCATTTACTCTAAGAAATCCAAAGTCTTTAATGTCTTATTGCTCCACACATTGCTTATTAATGTCTTAATTATTAGGAAATTAGGGAAGTGTAAATTAAAGGGCTCGAACGTGGTTTATGGCAATGACATTCTTGTGTTCTGTTTACACTGTGCTATGATGTGTATGGCCTTGTGACGTGGATTTGTTGTACATGGCTTTGAGATTGTTAGCATTTCAAATTACAAATTTAACTGGTGTCCTAGAATCTGTGATACAAGTCCTGATGAAGTGGTGCTTTTAAGATGTCATCTGATGTTTTACATGACTTAATGCTTCACTATAGACTTAAATAATCAGTGGCATATGTACAAGAGAACAAGTCTATCTAAATGTTTACCTTTTTCTTCTCAGGGCTTTGCCCTGCTTCTTCCTCTTCCTGCCCCTCCTCTCTCTTCCTCTTCACACCTTTGCCGTCCTCTCCATCACTGTCCTCTTGTCTTCCTCCTGCCTCCTGCTGTTCTGTATCCGTTTTGTCTCTTTTCAGATCAACGGTCTCGTCTTGCTCGTCAGTATTCAGGACTGCTGAGGTTTCAGGATCTGCTGGTGTATCTCCTCCTTCAACAGCTACTAGCTGTTCTTCCTGATGACTGGAGGGCTGGTTATCACCCACACTGGCTTCCTGTGCAGGTTCAGCTGCTGGCTCCTGTTGAGTTCAATAGATTCAACTTTAGGTGGAGAACTTAGTGTCCTTCTGACAACACTGTAACAATACCACCTTCATTAATCCAATAGTGGGGGAACAAAAACACTGATAATTGAGCAGGGTCTAGTAATACTATAGTAGTAGTATGCTAATGTATATAGACACTCCTGATCTCCAGAGACAATCTAGAGCCCAGAGTCAGGCGAGAGGATCCATATTAATTCTGATTAATAATATCAATAACTGATGGTGTCTGCTACTCATTTAAGTGTAACACCGTGTTTCATCCCAAATGTGTTAAAATGTAAATATTCTGTCAGAGGGAAGTTGAATGAGATCTTCCCCTTTGGATTTTGCAGGTATTAAACAAATGAAATACAATAATCAGTAAGCTTCAGAAGTCCTGCTAGGCCCATTTTGTTATTGCAGGACAGTCAGTCTTTCTGTTTCCTGCCTTTGTGTTGAATTACCTGCTTCAGTGACTACAATGTAACTTACGCTTAAAACCTTTACATGTGAGCCCATTCCTGTGACTATACATCCACTACCACTTCAACTTCATTCAGTAAACATCTCCATTCATGTGAGCTTTCCTTCTTTCTTGTGTTTTAGAGTACTGTAACACATTAAGTCATCAGTGTTGGTTCAAATGTGACATTTTGTGGTAACTACCTGTTGACTCTGATTGCTTGTCTGTTCTTCTGAGGCAGCTGCCAGCTCATTCTCCTTAGCTCCTTGCTCCCATGAGCTGGCCTCCTCCTGCAACCCTCCACCTGTTCCTCCGCCCTCCTCCTCAGGCTCCTCCCTCTCATCCAGTGCTCCCCCAGTGACACACAGGATTTGTGGCATGGTGGGGTCGTTCATTTTTTCACTGTCATCCTCCTCTCCTTCCCCTTCCCGTGCCTCCTCCAGGACTCCAATGCTCTCCACCTCCTGCACCTTCATCCTGTCGTCTCCAAACAGTGCTCTGTTGGTCTGAATCTCCTCTATCCCCCCTTCAGCATCTCCCTCCACATTAAAGCCAGACATCCCTCCTTCATCCACCGCTGCTCGAAGCACCTTCCCCTCCTCTATCCCCGCCTCTCCTACCTTGTCCTCTGCTCCCTCCAGTGGAGGAATGTCCCCATCTTCCTCCTCCTCCTCCTCTTCCTCCAAATCTTCACCCTCTTCTTCATCATAGTCCTCATATTCCTCCCCGTCATAAAACTCATCCTCAGCTAAATCGCTCACTTCCTCCTCTTCATCTTCTTCATCCATCCCTTCCTCCTCCTCCTCCAGCTCTTCGTCATCCTCCATGTCCTCCTCATCTTCTTCCTCGTCATCAGTGCTGTTGATGTTGATGACAGCTGAGTCTTCGTTGCTGGTGGGCGCTGGTGGGTGCTGGTGGAGGTGCCGTCCCTGCTGACTCAGCTGATTCTGCAGCTGGTGCATCTGGAGTGGTAGACCCATCGGGCTGGGCTGGCCTGCTGTGGAGGGCTGCATTAGCATCTGCTGGAGCTGGGGTCTACCAGGCATCGAGTCTCCTAGTCCACCAGGTGGACCTGCGAGTGTGCTGGAGGTCAAAGGTGGAACCAGGGAGACGACTGAGGCACCGGAGGGAGGGAAGGAGTTGATGGGGGTGGTGGAAGTGGTGAGGAGGGGAGAAGAGGTGGCCAGGTCATTAGGGAGAGAGGTCCCTTCTACTGTGGTAGTTGCTGCTGTGGTGGGGACCATGGTGACAGACTCTCCTCCTGGTAGTGTGACACCAGCGCTACCAGGGGCAGCAGAGAGGATGTTCTGCGAGTTTGCTGCTGTGTCATCCTGCTGGTTGTCCATGTTGAGCATCCCTGGTGGAACGATCACCACACTGTCATCTGAGTCACTTTCCAAAGAGATCTCTACATCTTCTGTTTCCTCTTTGTCGTATCGGACAAACACAGGTCTCTGCCCCTCTGGAGGACCCAGGCCGGCAGGATCTGGCTGGTGGTGTGTGTGTGGAGACAGGATCATGTCTCCTGGAGCAGGGGCCTGGCCTGGCAATCCAGGAACCAGGGAGAGGTGGTTCTCCAAAGAGCCCAGCAGGGAAGTGGGGCCCAGCCCAAGAGAGTGGCGGGTGGGAAAGGGAGGACCAGGGGCAGGACCTCCTAGGAGGGTTGGCAAAGTAAGTCCGGGAGCAGGTCCCTGGGAGGAAGGGAGGACTGGAGCGGTATGGGTGGGTTTCACAGTGAGGGGCGGTAAAGGGAGGGCAACGGATGGAGTGCGGGGGTGAAGCATTGAGTTACAGATAGTCAGCGCCTCAGCACAGAATGATGACACCTGAGAAGGGGGGGTTGCACAAAAAGTCATTAAGAACTATTAATTGCCAGACAAAAACACCTGCCACAAATATAAACACAGTAAATAACGCGTACTGTTTGATGATGCCCTTGGTCTCATCCATTAAGTTAAAGTAACAGATGTATTTAGATCAGTTTCACCTGTTGCTAAGGTACTGTCAATTTAATAGAAGTACTCTCCCAATTTAGACCATGTTCAAACATACAGCTTTACTTTACATATGATTTATAAACTTATGTGCAATGTGCTGGTGTATGACAACATTCTAACTCCTGGATCACCTTGAGGTTGCGGTCGGTGCGTCCATTGCTGAGAATGGACACAGCACAGGTCAGAGGAGGAGGCCAACTGGGTGATGGGACTAGGACCAGAGCCAACAATAACCTGAAAATCCACAGACATAACAGGTCTGTAACTCCAGCATTTACATTACACAATATTCTGTTACATATAATTATCATTAATTGTCATGACAGTGCTCGTCTTGCTGCCTTCCACCAAAACCCTTCACTATTTTGAGGCAACACCAAAGCTGCATTATTTGCTGAGCTCCGCCTAAGACAATTACTAATCTATACATTTTCTTCAGTTTATCCAGGACTGAGCTGTCATACATAAGATCCAATATAGAACTGCCTAGCTTGGGGCAGCATTTCCCACTCAATCAAGACAGAGCAATCATCAGTTTCTAGCTGAAAACCATGGCCTCAGACTTGGAGGTGCTGACTTTTATCCCAGACAAGATCATTTCCTGATGAAGCCAATAGAAGCACATCTTCCACACAAAGCATAGACACAACCCTGAGCTTCCTAAACTGGAACCCCTCCTCACCTGTCTGCACCTTGAGATCCTGTCCATGAATGTCACAAACAGGATCTGAGACAGTAGGCAATCCTGGTCCAATACCCGCCAGAAACGGGGGTTTTGCGGAAAATACGAACACAACTCTCACATTGGTTGTATCATGACCGTGTGGCTTGTAGCAACGGCCCTGATACCCCATACAGGGTCCCTCTGGGGATACGGTTGTAACCCTGATAATTGGAGCATACCCTCCAGTCCCCCTAGGCTGAGCCCAACCGAGCCCCATGGGGTAAAGCTCTGCCACTGGATAACAGTCAGCTTCCCTCCTGGGCCTGGCTTCAGAAGGGGGCCCCTAGTCTGTGGCACCGATAGTGCCAATCCTTATTACCGAAGTCATGTAGGTTCTTTGAATTGCTCTTAGTCTTTCAAGTGGTTGGTAAAAGATATACAAAAATAGCTGGGCGATTTCCCCCCTATGGGTAGTGCAGCCAAACCAAATATGTTTTTGTATTTTTTAATATATATAATTTTTTTTTAGCACTTTGAGATTTTGTTTCGAAATGTAAAGTGCATTATAAATAAAATGTATTATTATTATGTTCTACAAAATGGACTGGCTATCCAACAATAATCCTAAAAATCCAGTAAAAGCAACCAAGGATTTGCCAAGTCAGTTACCTGACATTGGTCCATAGAACATGTGTTGCTGCTAAAGACCAGACCAGGATCAAAACACCCAGAAACAAAACAAAAAAGATCAGGCTATGCTGCAACACCTGCAATAGTGTTTTTTTTAAATAATGTTTAAATCAGAAATGTTTAAATTCAACACAAAGAGGCATTAATTCATCTAGAAGTCAACACATGAATATCAAGACAACACCAATCTTCCCAATAGAATTCACAGAAAGCAGGGGGACAATTTTAGTGGCTAAAATGCTTAAAAACAAATCCAATGTGATGGAGTACAGGGCCAACAGACAAATGTGTCACTGTCCACATACTATTGGTCTGAATGAAGGTAGTACCTGTACAGTTCTCGTCGAGTGATGGCACTGCTATACTGCCCACTTATGCCCCCTGCAGATTCACATGCTGTGCTGGTGCTGCACTGCTGCTGTTGCAGACGCACACACAGTGGTAACACCACATCATGGAGTCGCTGCGAGAAAACAAACAGAGCAGAAAACCAGGGTGACTGTTTTTCTATTGACTAGTGTTCATTCTAAAATAAGTGGCTACATGATAAAGATGGAGGGAAAAACCAACTATATAAACACTTTATCTACAGGACCCCATAGCAAATGACAAACATGATCCCAGTCTTATGTATTTTATGAGTGCCAGTTTTTTTTACAATTGCATGCAACATCAGATGAATAAACTGGTTAACTGCAGGAATGTGTGTGACATCAGCTGCTGTAATGTTAAACAGTTAGTTTAGTAGTCAAGAGTGAAAATCTGCTTATTCTGGCCAAAAGATCTGAGGAATGTTTTTGCACATTTTAGCAGACATTTACCTTGTGCATGTCATCCTTTAGTAGTGTTCCACTAGTCTGTATGATTTGTCTCAGTCCTGTGGGGGAAAAAAATGCAGTTATACAAAATAACTGAAGGCCAGCAAAATCACAAGATAGGCAGATGTGATGTAAACCACACTGACAGAGCAGCTCACCTCTGAGGGCTGAAAAGCAAGTATCTTGATTGGCCAGAATGTCTCCTTTCCTCTGCAGTGATGGTCCAACTGCTTCTGCCATGACCAACTGCTTTGTCCTTCGAGGGCCTGGCTTTCCTCCAGGAACCACATCAGCTGACAGACCTGCCCGGAGCTGATGAATGGGACCAAAGCAAAGGCAAAGTCAACACTTACCTGCTCCTACAAATGCTCAGTTTAAAAAAAGAAAATCTTTAAATTTAACCTATAGGGAGCTTAAACACATTTATAATAACCTGAACCTACCTTAATAGACTCTGCCCCTGGCGTGATGTCACCAAGCAGGTGGTTAAAGAGGAGTTCTGAGTGGCTGGGGCTTCCCTGAAGGATGTTCGCAGAGACTCCAGCTACCTGGACCCACAGTTCTAAGGTTGTGTACACCGATACCCGTACTGAGCTGTGGGATGAAATCAAATGTGACGCAACAAAAAGGTTTATATAGGCAATGGGTTTGTCTAGTGAATAGTATCACATTTCTACATATTAAAGTTGCACTGCTCCAACTCAGGAGACAGTCAAGCTGTTTTCTGATACAATATGTTGATGTCTGTTTGACAACACTATAGTGTTGGGGCCTGTAATTTGGGTAAAGTTGTGTTCTGGCAGAAGATTCCAATTTGCATACATTCCTGGTTGGCAAAGTATGGTTAGCAAAGACCACAAATGCAAAATGGTAGAACAAAAAAAGTGGAACTCAGCGTGACAGCACACTGTGGCACCCGTACTGTGAACAGGCTGAAAATATTAGACTTATCTTGTAATTCTTTGGCAAAACAGACAGAGTACTGGGTGGAGTTTGGATTTAATGATCTAATAGAGAGATTTGCAAATGAAGGTGAAGTACAAACTGACTAACACACACTGTAGCACGTCAAATCTGTCTCCATGATGAAGATGGAGGCGGGAAACGTGTCACACATGCAAATCGTGTGGACGGTAAATAAACAGCAGGTTGACAATCATAATATATGAGGAAGGTCCATGTGTGAACTGTCCATGACAGCTTTGACAAGATTGTTTTGTAAGCCACATGTGGCATTTAGTTTGCTCAGAAGACATTCAGAACACAAGATAGACAGAACAGAGATCATACGAGGTTTTGACGTAAATAGGACATGCAGCAGCATAAAGCAAGAATGTGGTGATTAGAATGCATCAGTGGCTCTATAGCACATGTTGGGCAGGATAAACAATTCCATTTAAGTGTGACATTAGTTAGTTGCCCATGAGATCAGTTCGGTTTGTTTGAACTCTCTGAGTAGTGTGCTATAAACCTAGAAGTGGACCAATGATCACTGACTCTGATCATTTTTATTTTCCCGTATGTTAGAATAATTTGAAATAATTCAGTGGATGTAATTGTCAAAACAACACTCCACCACAAAAACAACAGCTTTCCAACACAGCAGGGTGCTCTGCTTTTTTAACGTGTCCCTTTTGCTGAAGAGCAAACACACCAACTTCTGTTTTTACACAAAGCATTTAACCAGTGATGTTGGCCAATAAATGCCACTTACCAAAACAGAAAAAGACTTGCTTCTTTTTAACTAGCATGAATTACTTCATTACTTGTTGGTCAGACAATGACCATCACCCAGACCAGTCAGCACAGTTGTTAGTTATGTTTCATTTGCAGCTTGCTAGGAAAAGCACATGGGTCAATGGTTCGGCACAGTGCCCCAGCTAAAATATGTATAAGTCCTTTTCTTTTCACTCAACCCAGAACCATTTTGAATCCACAATTATTGCTGAATCAAAGGACTTAACTGTGTAATGTCTCCACTGAATCCTTAGTCTGTTGGTTACTGCGCTCTTCAAATTGCTGAATGCACTCTGCCCAAAATCGTGAGTAAAAAGACGCACCACTCTGTAACATCCAGTCTGCTAGTCACCTGTGTTTTATAGTCGAGTGGAAACTTTGCAAACAATTACCAGCTGTTCCACCACCTTGAATACAGAAGAGTAATAATGCAACTTTTGTTCCATCAAACAAATATTTGGAGCTCATTAAGCTCAGACTTATTTTGATCAAGTAGTTTGTAATTCAAATTCAGATTTGTTGTGTGGTTTTGACACCAAACTCTAACCCCACATTTCAGTATTGTCTACACTGTGTTTATACTTGTGAACACTACAGAGGTGTTTTTCTGCAGTGTAAGGAGTGGCTGCAATTCTTTCTTTCTCAAACATGTAAAGAAATGAATAAATCTGATTCAGTGTATTAAAATGAGTGTATGCAAAGCACAAAATAATGCACATGACCATGTGCACACCATGAAGATGCAAACAAGTGAATGTGACAAGTCTACATCATTTACCTTCTCTAATTAATTGTTTTTTGCAGGGCTTTGAAAAAATACCCTTGTTTTGCACTTGTATGTCACAACACTGGGCACTCACTGTCCGAAGTTAGGATTAGTTAAATGGAACAGGTGTAGAAGCCTGTTAGTTACCTGTAGGCTCTCTGTTGTCCCATACTGGCTTCAGGTAGAGGCATCCAGGCAGACAGGGTTTGAGAAAACAGCCTCTGTAGTACTGCAGCATACTGAACCATGCCTCTACGTACTCTGTAATACACACAGTGCAGACACAAAGGCGGCATCACACAACCATCTATGTTATATTGACAGAGTGAAGTTCGTAGTTTGAAGACTGAAGATTGTGCAGATATCCTGTGTAGTGTGTGTGTGTGTCAGTACTCACGCTGTGATAAGACTTGACAGGACCTCCAGTGTGTTGGTGTGGATAATAGGGAGGACCAACAACCTCACACTTCCATCTCCTGTTAAATTCTGACACACAAAGAGCCAAAAATTAATGGATTAGTATCATTAATGTTTGCTTGGTGTGCATTCACATTCAACGATGAACGTGCATGTGTGCACTTACTATGCTCTTGGAGCTGACAGCAAGGGCTCGGCACACTAGGTTGAGTATTGGTCTGACAGGCAGACGGACAGCTGATGCAGGATCCACTCTGATGGACATGAGGAACATAATTACCTGAAATACTGGAGCTGACTTCTGCACATTACCGCTGTTTTTGATTTTAGTTTAGTTAAGTGAAAAATGCATTAAATGCATTGCATCTGCTGTGTTCAGTCCTTGGTTATAAAAGTGTCTTTATCCTGGACCAAATCCCATTTTGCCCAGTTAATGAATGTTTTCGGGCTGCCAAATAGAAGTGTCCTTCGTCTCACAAAATAATCTGGGTGTTTTGTTTTTGGATTATTTGTACCATAGATGTTTTTTTAAATTGAAAGTTAACAGGGCATTGCTTGTGGAAAGATGTAGTTTTTGAAGCTGCAAATTTCAGAAATCAAACTTCAATGAAATAAAGGGGGGCAAAGCTTTAAATAGTTTAAAACCCAAACTATTGAAACTAATTGATAGAGAGCACAATGTGCAAACAGGATAGTTTTTGTCATTTGGGTAAACTGACCCTTTAAATGATACGTTTTCCTTTGAAGTTGTACGTGTGCCTGTTTTGTACCTGAGTGTATGTTTGAGTGCCAGGCAGACAGCAGTGTATCTGTGCTGGAGCTGCAACAGCAGCAGGGGATCTGTTTGGTCAAGATGAGGAAAGGTCAGCTCCACCCCTGGACCTTGATATTGCACCGCTCCATCTGTGACAGCAAACAGTAATGAAGTCTGAGCCTTGTAAAGTGTCAGCACACAATACACATGTAACAAGACAAAACTCATTCCAATGTGTTAAACTGTTAGGGCATTACATGTTATTTTACACTAACAAACTTAACTTAACAACATTCACTAAATGGCCTAGGTATCATCACTGATAGACAAGCATACCTGTTTCTGCACCTTGGTAGATCTGAGCCAGCAGGCCATTGGCTGAGGCCAGTAGGCAGTGAATCTGATTGGTCCAGCCCTCAGCTCTGCCTGCACCCACTCCTCTGTCCAAGAGGCCTCCCAGACAGGGAAGTCGACCATAACACTGACAGGCCATCTGACAGAAGAACAGTGACCCAGAGACAAATCATTTTATAAGAAAATCAAATTTTAGAGTTCTGTACTGACTTAGTACTTGTTTGGAAAGAATGACAAACCTCTTGTGTTTTCCGGTTTGTGCTGTCCATTTTGGAGAGAAAATATGCTCCTAGTTTATCCTTGAAGGAAAAAAATGAAACACGTTTGACCAGAAAGACTAAAATAAAATATACTAAAAGCAATACAGGTTTAACTTAAGTGAATACTTTTAGAAACAACTCTTTCAGTTTAGTTCTTTTAGTCTTCTTTATCTCATCTGCCCATGAGTGTGTCTCACCCTGAGGGATCCACAGGCTCTGGGATAGTAGGTCATACAGGCTGTCATCCCCTCCATGGCGGCCAGCTCACACTGAAGAACAAAGAAAATCCATCTGATATTATGGTTTGTTCAACAGGTCAGTAATACAGATGCACCTAATGTTTTTCCACTGTCAAACATTTGTTTAAATGAAAGACTTGACTTGAGATTTGAAGAAAACTGCTCCGTACAGCACCTTCAGAATCCTTGTTTTATCAGATGAACAGCCCAAAATGCAAAATTTACAGTGATGCAAATTGAAGAAAAAAGCACATTATATATGTTGTGGTATCACATCATGATTATGAGGCTTCTTATAACCTCCACTACACTTCACTGCCCTGCCACCTCACCTCTGTCTTCAGGCCAAGCAAAGATGTCAGGATGCCAAGGACTGAGTTGAGGCCAACCTCCCTGGCCAGCTCTGGTAGCTGGGACGAGTACTGCAGCAGGTCCTTCAAAATGTTCACTGCTAGTTGGATGGTCTGAACTGGAGCCTGAGACTAGAGAACACCAGCAGACACAGGGGAAGAGAAATCTGAAATCTGATCTGAAATTTTTCAGGCTTCCAACTAATTAAAATTCTACAATTATTAAAGTGTGTCAATGGTTTGTTTTAATCCAAGTTTGTTTATTAACCTTTACTTACACGGACAGCACAAAACATACATAGACACAAACATTCAAACTGCAGACAAAACTTGAGGATATCACTAACAGGATATATTTCAAACTAACTAAATGGAATCAGGTCAAGACAACCTTTAATTTAAAAACCAAGTACAGATAAAATAGTAATGTTGTAGCAGTAAGTATAGTGGTAAGCACTGGGACTGACCAGTAATACATACATTTGAACTGAAAATGGGATAAACCCGAGCCAAGTTTAGGATCTAAACTTTACTCAGATGTGTCCAGGGGTAGCGTGTGCAGGTGTAGTCAATAGAAGACTCGATTAAAACTTTAAAGTTCTCATCCTCTTTGAAATAGTGCCTATTAATAGAAGTGATGGACTCAAACACATGACACATCAAATTGAAGAGCCTCTTTAGGGAGTGACAGATAACACCTTCCCTACTTAATTCTCTGACATGTAGAATCTGGTGATCTCTTTGCTATTTAAGAATAAGGTGTAATCATGCCAAGATCTAAAGACAGGGATTCAAACCCATGGATGGTGAAAAAAAGAGAGAGAGATACCTGACGTCAAAAAACATAATGCAACATCATAATATAATGTAACTATGAGATCAAGGCCTGGCCTGTGTGCTTGAGGAACAGACAGATGTTAAATAGTAACTTAAGATTTTTGTGATTGTGGTCACTTTCTATTTGTGGATGTCTGTGTGACAGTGTGTGAACAGGACAGGCACTCCAGAAACAGAAACTGGTAATCAATTATGCAAAACCCCGAAAAGAAGTTATTTCTGCTAAAGGAGGCAATACTGGCTTCTGAGGCCAAGGATGCATTTTTCACAGATGAATATCAAATATTTTGATACTTATGTTGAAATGAATAAAAAAAGAAGCTACTTTTCTTTGTGGTGTTGTTCAAATATATCACCTTTATCTGTAGGCACTTTTGCAGAGGGTCAGCATGTATGTGAATGCATCATACCTGTATGACTTGCTGCAGGGAGCGCAGCCAGGAAAGGCAGTGTTGCTGGAAGAGATCACTGGAGCTGTCTTTAACCAGCATAGCGAGAAGGCAGAGCCCCTCAAACCTACACACACACACACACACACACACACACAAAACTTCATTATACTCTTTTAATTATAAATGATCCCAGAGAGAGCGGATCTGTCCAGGCCAGAATCTGATGGCATGTCACACTGTGTGACCAGAGAAGGCAGCTTGGTGTCTGGATGTTTAGGTCTATTTCCTCTTAGCGTATTACATACATGGAGCATAAGCGGTAGGAACCACAAGCGTCTCCAAAGAGAGAGAGAGCTCTGCAGATTTACACAATGAGCAACAGCACTAACTTAGTTTTATTTATAAATGCATCCCTGACATGAAGACAGGATCGATCAGGACCTAACAGCAGATGAGCTGTCACACACAGGGTCACAGTTTATCAGCTGCAGCTAAATACTTTGTTACATTGCGACTGTCCTCAAGTTGAATTCTGACCCTTCAGTTTTATTGTGCAGGAAATCAGACATAAACTGGGCTGTGCATTTAGACATGCAGCAAACAGGTTCCGTTGCCGTTAGAGTAACGGAACAGGATGCATGTCTGAGAGGGAGTGATGTCTTGTTTGAATCAGTGCAAAAAACTAAACACATCTTACCAGAGGCAGAAAATGGAGTTAAAATACATTAGTGACTATAACATAATGGTTATAGGACAGCCTATCAGAACATAATGTGGCCTTTTTTGTTCTCTGTACTTTTGGTGACATGATTTTAATCTTACTGTGATGAATAGTTTTGACGGAATTTCCTGTAAGTTTAAAGCAGAAATAATTCAAAACCTATTGTACTTTTAATATTAAATAAACAAAAACATGTTGCTGGTAAATGGCTCCTCTGATCTCTCTATTAAGGAAAACATGAGCAGATATATTTTCATTGCGACAAGACTTCTATGCAGATTCAGTTTGTATTTGAACGTCACGCCCCGTACAAAGACGAAATAAAAAATAAAGTGGGGGGAAATCACATTATACTGTGCCTGATAGTGAACACTGATATACCGAAATACACACAAAACGAAGCAATAACGGTCGAACACCAGTGGAACTAAAACACGATGACAGCTGACAGAAAGCAGGCAGTGGTGTCTCACCTGGTCTTGCTCGAGCCCAGTTTGGCATTGCTGAAGCCCACGAGACCCCCGACTGCGCCGGCGCCCTGTACAGAGAAACACTGGTGGTAACTAACAGTGGAGGAAACACACATTTAACCAACACAGCAACAGCAAACACTCGGTTCCACATAGTATCTCCAGGTGTCATTTCACTGAACAACAAAGCCTGTAGCAGCTGTAGCACCGCGACAGTAGGCGAACACATTACTAGCTCTGAAAGCCGACGTGCTTCCCCGGGCTGGGCTCTACCTGTGTCGGGAACACGCCATGTTCTCTGTAGTTGGCCAACAGAGCAGGTAAATACTCTGGACGCTGTTCTTTCAGAACCGACACCAAACCTTCTGTAAGTCGCATAGCAGATGGGCCATGCAGCCAAGTCGATGTAGCCATCTTGCCTCTCCGCCAAGCGTACGTCACCACTGTGCGACGCGGTGACGTCGATTAAGTGCATTCTTTGTTGTAAGCAGCCGTGGATCATCGCCGAACAGTGGAACTTGTGCTCGTTGAAGCTGTTTCCTGCCTACTAATGGCTAATGAGCGACTCAGAGCTCTGGAGGAGGTAGAGAAGGAGATAGGGTCGGTCCTGCAGTGTGCCGGTGAGGACACATTTCTCCCAGTAAAACCACTGAATATAAAGACGGCGAGGCTCAAATGGGGTTTGAACTGCTGTGGTAATACCCGAACTGCTAGGATTCTTCAGACAGGCAAGAATTTGGGGTTCCAATAGGCGGAATCATGTCTTGTCGGTCTGACTAGCAATTAGGAAAACAGACAAGAGCCCCTAAAGTGGCAGACCAACTGCATGTCAGTTAGGGCTGAATGATTTGGGGAAAATAATCAATTGCGATTTTCTGACAGAATTGATTTGTGATCGTTTCAAATCGCAATCATTCAGCTATAATGTAAACAGCGTTGTGTACATTTGAAGTACAATACCACAAATACAGGGTCTGCAGGGGTCAGTGTCAATTTGAACAGTGTTTGAAGACGTTTTTAAAAACCACAAAGAAAAGTTTCCTTTCACTGGAGCTACTAGGATCACTATCAGACCACTCCTCTAATTGTTTCTATTGTGCTTACATGGTGTGCTGTAAAGTTGTGTTTACTCACACAACCACATCTTAACTAGTGGGACTTCAGCACAGTAATGCTGGTTTCTTTCTGGGTAACTGGACCCCAACTGCTGGTTGTTGTGATGAGTTTTACTCATGTAGGCCATGGTATATATCCAAGTGCTAAAATGGAGACAAATGGACTGACTTGAGTTTCTTGAAGATGTTTAAAGCCAAACTGAAACAATGGCTCACATGTGACCTCAGTTGACCCCACATAAGTCTCAATACCTGGGACTCCCCACGACTTAGAGGTGAAGAAACCTTTCAGCAAGTTCAGTCCAGTTGCTTTCGTTTTAATACTTAGTCATAAACTGATATATGATATGTGATAAGTGCTGATGTATGCTATCCCTGGCAGGTAATATTGTCCTGGAACTCTCCAAAGACAAAACCAATGCCAGCTTCCTCGACAGACAGCTGGTCCAGTTCCAGAACTCAGTCACCCGAGTGGAGAATGAACTGACTTCCCAGATCCGCTACCTCACACAGGTTAAACACACAACTGCTGTACTAGTTTGTTAGAGACCTCAGTTTCAACAACAGAGCTGTAGTGCCTAATTGTTATAAACCATTTTAGGTGTTTATATGTAGTATAATATTCATGGATATAGTGCTGAATATATACATATTTAGCTACATACATACATAGCTAATCAATACTGTAACTCTGAATTGAAAATTAGGCATTTTAATAAAACATTGTGTTGCCT
This sequence comes from Chromis chromis, assembly GCA_900302755.1. Lineage (NCBI taxonomy): Eukaryota > Metazoa > Chordata > Actinopteri > Pomacentridae > Chromis > Chromis chromis. The sequence continues at coordinate 20,302 of OMNN01025547.1, forward strand.
TTTGGGGCATATTTGCATTCATTTTTTTGAGTTTTTGTAATTAAGAGGTAGAGCAGTAAGTTTGAAACAAATGTAACTTTATAGATGAGCTTCACAAGTACAGTCAGTGCAGCTTTGACAGATCAAAACACTTTAGACAGAATGCATTGTATTGTGAGTAGCGGACTTAAGTTTATTTTCCCTTCCCTTTCTTCAGGTAGCTACTGGTCAGCCTCATGAAGGTTCCACTTATTCAGCCAGGAAGGACTGTCAGATGGCACTAAACAGAGCCGAGTATGCAAAGGTCAAGCTTGGAGAACTGGGACGAACCTGTGAAGTCATGTTGGAGCAGCAGCAGCAGCAGCAGCAGCAACAACAACAACAACAGCAACAACAACAACAACAACAACAACAACAACAGCAGCAGACATGAGAGCAAAGAGGGCAGCTGGCTGGCTGCTGGGATTGTAGCAGTGCTTCATTGTGATACCTGATGGGACTGTATCTACCCTTGTTCTCCAATTCTACTACCAGTGTTCAAATCTTTTCACAGATGCTTTTTTACTGTAATTGACATACAGAACTGTTCCAACAGACATATGGAATGACTAAAAGAAAGAAAAATGTTTTGTTTTTTTAATGCAAGAAATCAGTTTTTCTAAATAATGTATGTTGCATTTGTGGTGATATTGTGTTGTTTGGTGGTCCATGGTAACTGGTGCAAGTCACAGGCCATATGTTATATATGGTATTTGATATTTTTAATACAACGACCAAGAAACGTGTTGGAAGTTGTTTCATTATCAATGCTCAGCACTTGGCAGCTTTTGCTTTTAGTGCTTCAGAATGAAAAATACTCTGCGTTATAATGCTGCACGCATACAGAGAAATCCAACAGAACAAAGGTATTTTTCCACCAACAGAAGTCTTAATTGTATAGAATATTATTAGTGACAAAAAATACAGTAATAACAGTAAAGACATGAGAGTGCACATCTCTGTCATTTAGCACATATATTCTCATTTGGGTTGTATTTAAATTTAGCATTTCCTTTAGTGTTGTCATCTTCTGAGCACTTGAGAATGTTAGAAGTTTCCCACATATTTAACAGGTAGCTAAAAGATGCAGCAATATCTGTTGTATATCTTTCACCCTGTCTATTGGTCAAATGGAAATACTGATGGAGATCAGTGGAAAGTTACTTCTAGTGCATATCACAGTCCTGGATGGCAATCTATGTCATAGATCAGCTCCTAACATTTGTTATAGGAAGATAGCTGAGAATCCTAACTCACTGGATGGTAGACGACCTCTTAATGACTAAGACAGGAGAAAAACGTGCTAACTTTAACTCTCCTCCTTTAATGTCAGTAACAATTTAAAATCTAACAGGGTGCTGGGGTGCACTCAGTGCTGCCACTGCTTTATTTGTCATTTTGTTATTCATTTCTTTATCTCAATCACAAGTTTTAGTAAATGTATAGAACGTGTAACCGGTGGGTCACCGGTTCGAGTCCCTGGAGTGGCAAGAGGTTGAGGTGGGAAAGAGAGCGACCGCTTGTCCCAGTCACCACCACTGTGGGCCCTTGAGCAAGGCACCGCGGCAGCCCACTGCTCCTAGTATGTATAGTTAAGGTTAACTTTGAATAGGATGGATGCAGAGAAGGAAGGAACCCAAGGGGATCAATAAAGGTTAGATTATTATTATTAAATGACAGCATTATTATATTCAGTTGTTTTGCTGTCATGCATCTTCCTCCAGTGCACTACACATGTTGTGAAGAACCATGTGTGGTTTTACATGGATTTTGTTTACCTTCCCTGTAAAAACCTGTAACAGATTGCCTACAGTTGAGTGACTTTCCATTTTCAACACTGAATAATTAAATGGAATATTGGCGGGCTCAGTGGAAAGCATCCTGTTGTTAGGATGGAGTCTAACAGAAAGATTGCCATGTTTTACAGCAGATACATCACCTTCCATTTGACAAATGACAAAGTTTATTTGCAGAATCAAAAGAAAGTATGGCATACAGCAAAATTAAGACATTTTTGAATTATAACATTGTTGATTATTTGTACATTTTACTATAAATCTTGATTACAGTAACTAGGTGCCGTAGCTACACATGTACACAGGAAGCATTTCCTCATCGTAAAACAGAAAACATATACATAATATAAACTCTACATGGATACAAAAACATAGGCATGTTGAGAGACACTGACGAACAAGGACACAGTAAATACAAGGTGTTAAGCTGAGATATCTTTTTTTTATCTCTTTCATTGTGAAATAGCATGTGGGGAACAAGACACAATGATAGTGTTATGAAGTCTAGTGAATTTAAGGTTGGTGTTGATACAGTATAGACAGAATAATCATGGAGCAGAAGGACTAGAATACTGTAGCTCAAATGATAAATTGGCAGGCTAATATTATTACTGTTAGTAGTAAGAAATGAAATGTCAACTACATGATGGAGATCATTTAGAAACAGTATCTCCTTTACACCATTTATCCACCAGAGAGCACTGACACATTTATTTTTAATCTGTTAATGTCCTGTTGGCTGCATAGCTTGATCACAATTCTTCAATACAAGGGATTCTTGTAAAAAAAACATTACATCACCCTTATCAGTCATTTTACCTCTTAAATATTGGTACCATTCTTAAAAATGCATCAGTCAGGTTGTAGTTTAGAGATCTCACTGTAAACTGCTGGTTTGTAATTTAGATTTTTTATTTATTTATTTATTTTTTAACCAAAGGTGTAGTGAAGAA
>OMNN01025549.1:0-23017 GCA_900302755.1 Chromis chromis
GACTGATAGAGGCAGACAGAGAATGACAAAAAGCTCTAATTACTAGCGCCTTGTTTAAATGTGTCTGTAATGCGTATTTGGACACTGGAGTAAAATTCTAATTAAATGAAACGAAGCATAAGAGGAAACCCTACATATTTAATTAAATAAAATAAACTGTTGTGGAAACTGAATTCTGAGCAAAGACGACACCAAATTAAAAAGATGTCAGCTGAGCTGAGGAGGAGACAAGATGCTGTTGTGAGGCAGGATGTGTACCTTCTACTCCGGCCTCGTGCGGAGAGAAAATCCTGGCATCTCCGCAGGGTGAGGTGCTGATATACAAGTGGAACTGAACGTTGTCCTTTAACCTGTAGCCTCCCTTGTCACACAGCACAAATATCGACTTCTGGTGTTCCTCCTTGGTGCTGCATTAACAACAGACCAATGGCAAATTAAATAAACTAACAGCACAAAACCTGTATTTACATGATTTTTTTAGCTATAGCTTATTTAAAAGGACATGAAATAAATACAGTCAGATAGAACAGAAAACAGTTGCAGCAAGATCTAATTATCAATTCAAGCAACCTCCCAACACAATGAGCAAAACAATAAACCGTGCTTGGAGAAAACTAATTTTACACCGTTCACTGACCTGAGGAAGAACTCCAGCTGAGTGTAGAGGTACCTGATGAGCGAGCGTCGGGCGATTATCTCAGCGTGGCAGTCATTGAGTGCCAGGCCGCGGTCGCTCATGTACTCACCGTTGATGCATTTGGTTCCCGTGGAGACACAAATGACCTGTGCTTCCTTCACATCTGTCCCTGTTGGAGGTCGAAAGGGAACAAAGACAAACGAACACGCACTGTTAAAGCACATACTGTACATGTGGTCTAAATTATGGTTTTTATGGCTTTGAAAGGCTACAATAATTGCATTCTGGTTGGAAAGCTGTCAATGTAGCAATCACGTGATCGACGCTGAGGAAAAATAAGCGGTTTAAGTCGTTGCTGGGGACTAAAGGTGGACTGTAGCCTATATTCTACATAATATATAAATTCACATATAGAAACATGAATTTGCTGTGGTTAAGATCATCAAACAGTCTCCCAAAAGGACAGGTGATTAATTATTTGCTGGACTTAACATGACTATAGGGTGGTTGGCTGTGATTAAGGAATTATTCATATGATTCATACTTGCTTACTTAAATCCAGGAGCTTTGGAGCAACATTATTATTTTTTGGGGTTGTGTTTATGGCCACTGATACACTCTCTTTTAGGCCATTTTTGGTGTCTAACTGTGTTTGTGTCCCATTTAGTGCAGAACAGGTAGTGTACAGTAAAAAAACGGCTCCCCTCTGTGTCTGACAGTGGCGTGATGAATGCAGCGAGAGTGAATCAAAACAGTAAAGGTGCTGGCCAGGCAGTGAAACAATGAGCTGACACTCACAATAAAGCTCTGTATAGATGAGGAGAGCTACAGATCTGGGTGATAACCGACCGTAGGTATATCGCTGTGAATGACCTATTTTACAAAATAACACTGTTTTCATATTGCCATTTAAATCACAGTTATTATACAATTATTAATTATAGCCACTTTAAGTAAAACTAGCAATATCACACTGTACAAAACTAATTGATTACAAGTAAGAGTCCTGCATTAAGAAACTAACAAAATGCATTTACAGTTTTGAAATTACTATATGCAGAATAATGACAACTGTGAGCATTTTGCTGTTATTTGTAATCACATTATTTATTATGTTGTATTTATTGTTGTATTCTACATGATTTGTGAAGCTTCATAATAATTGTTTAGTGAAGTATAAATATAAATGTATTTCTATCTATCTATCTACAGTCAAGCCCGAAATTATTCATACCCCTGGTAAATTTGCCATGCCACTTTTTGTTCAAATGTAAATAAAAGCTGAGAAATATTTTTTCCACAATGATGCCTCTTGTACATCGTCTTATTATCTGGGAGACGCCTGTGTCATTTCCAATCAAGAAAAAACTTGCTGGTTGAATAAAAGTAACATTAACCCTTTGCTTACTGCCATAGCGCCGGTGCTATGTCCGGAGTATTATTACGTAACTACGTCAAAGTTTGTCCGATTAGAAAAATTGCAACGGTTTCTGAGAGCCGTAGCTCCCCCCACGAAGCTCTCGAAGCAGCTCCTTCGTTCCCAGACAGTGGAGAACTGCCCTGTGTGATAAAAAGAAAAAGCTGCAAAAAATGTATACTCAGTTTCATAGTTTTTTCCCCACTAAAACACTAAAATCAAATTCCGTTTTTGTGTTTTTCTTCATTTAAAACCATCATTACACTCCTATAACAGGCAGTAAATTGTAAATAACTGCCAGATATTGAAAGTTTCGTCTGAAAAAATGGGCACAAGCACTTCCTCACAGGACATTTTCTGACCCTTTCGTAATTAAAATAATAAGAAAAAAAAAAAGACCAGGTGGACATTTTGAGGTCCTGCCCACCTTTGCTAACAAGCTAACCAAGCTAATTAACGTTTTCTATTTGAGCTAGCTGTGTAATGTTGTGAGCAGTTTGATTTTGGTGGACATTGCTGTCAGTAATATTTGCAATAATTAAGCAACTCCTTGTAGACTGTGTTCCTTTTCAAACATGGATAATCTCTTTCCCTTGTCTTTGCCCAACCACTTGATGCATATTCTATGGTCAGTTTTATGGCTGTGTAAACTGTGAGCGTTTTTATTATCATGTTCTCAGGTTTTAGTGCAAAGTTACCTCGGTTTGTGGGGTATTCTATGGTTTAGCTACTGTGCTTGTTGCCAGCTGTTTTTACCAAATGGCTTGAAATACTGTGTACTGCTGCTGTTGCTTGGACAAACTCTTTTGCTGAGAGTGGTTGAGAAAGTTAAGGTTATATTAGTGGCCATAGGGATGGTCAGGTATGTTTGCCAGGTTATATCTACCATCTTCCAAGAAATCTTCCATTGTGTGGCTGTGTAATACTTTCTTACTGCTATGGTAGTGTGGAATCATATCCTTAAATCTTTCATAAACATGTTGTATTTATCAATATTTTTCTGCATTCCTTAATTTTTTATTTGTGTGGTTGTCATGATTTAGCTGGTTAGGGAAAGGGAAGCAGCACTGAATTAGATGTGTGTTTTAAAATAAAGTTGTTTATTGACAAGCTTTGGCATTGGACAAAAACAACAGAGTGAGGCAAGCTACAAGGGGAAAAGTGGCTTGTGGTGCTGTTAAGTCGGTGACATAAATAAAACCAAAAGAAGGCTCCCGGTATAGGATTTTCCACGCCTTCCATAAAAGAAAATGAAAATAAAACCTCACTAGAATTAATTCAATACCCAAAGGACAGTCAAACAGCATCCCTGCTCCTCGTGTCGCTAAACACAAGAATGCTGAGTGTGTGCAGATCAGTGTCACCGACTGGCTCGGTCCAGTCCCCTGGTAATTAAGGGAGTACCTCCATAGCAATACAACAGGGTTATCACAGAGGCTATACATCAAAACTATAACAAGAGGCGTGTTGGCATGCTGCTCTTGTTAGATAACAGCTGCAATGTATGTCAAGCTCAACAGCTTTTTGTGTCCTTCCAGCTCCCAATTGCATCTTCCGGACTTGGTGCTGTTTCAGGATCCTCGATGCATCAAGCAGGAGGTGAGAAGGTGGGATGGGCCACGCCTCAGGAGGTGGAAGCCAAACATGTGCAGTGTCAGATGGTCCCTCGATGGTCGGTGGTTTTCTGTGAGCCATTTCCAAGTACTGCAGCTTCAATGGACTTACAGCAGCAGTGGACCACACATCCTAATCAGCATAGACATCAAACACCAAGAAGGAGGGTGAGGCCTTTACCATAAATCAAGTTTTCAGAATATACCAGGCTTATTTAAGTTACTCTGATTTACTCTTAGGTTGTTTCTGTTCCATTGTTGGTTATTAGATGTTTGTTCTATGGCACACACAGTTATCTCCACTACTCAAACCTGTATCGAATTAGCCTGATTGCATGAACTTGTACTGACCTTTACTGAACTGCTCTCGCTCCAACTTATTTGTTAGGCTCATTCAAATCAAGTGAGGACTTTTATCTGCTCTTAGCATGCTTAATGGTACAGGGATGTCGACTGTATTACAGTTTACATGTGCCAAACATTCTAGCTACATTCCATACTCTAACTGTGCCATAGGGTGGCGTTGACAGACACTCATGTTGTGTCTTTACAGATTTCACAAGGCAGGCTAACCAAACCCAATTTAGTGTTGAGATGTTACAAAGTTCAATTGTTTTTATGAGCAAATGAAGAAACAGACTGCTACAAAGACAGATGTTGTCTGACCTCAATGTTTGTGCTTTCAACAGATGTTGAAGCACAACTTTCAACATCTGTCTGCAAATGAGACAAATGTTGAAAGCACAACAACTTCTGTCTCATTTTGCAGACAGATGTTGTGCTTTCAACATCTGTCTGCAAATGAGACAAATGTTGAAAGCACAACAACATCTGTCTCATTTTGCAGACAGATGTGGAAAACATAACAACATCTGTCTCATTTGCAGACAGATGTTGTGCTTTCAACATCTGTCTGCAAATGAGACAGATGTTGAAAGCACAACTGTTGAGGTCAGCTGGGGGGGCTGTGGGAGTAGGTATGGTAATAGCCTACAGTGAGTGAGACTATTTTGGAGCTAAGATTAGCTTCAATTAGCTTAAACTAGCTAGCCTCGCCAGTGACAGCGACAAAGAAGGAAACATTTTGACCTCTGAGACCAGCCAGCGAACCAATAGCTACCTTAAATTCAGGTAGTACACACTGTTGAGCTCTTTTTGGCTATATTTGGATGGCAAATGTTTCTACTTAATTAAGTAGAAAAATTCTTCTTATTTAAAGAAGAATTTAAATAACAAGGCCTGTTTTAAGGTAAGATAGCATTAACATTACTGCTTGCTAATGTTTAGAGATAGCTGGTTTTATTAGCAGTTCAACAGAAATGTATGACAAGTGTTTTGCCAAATTCTGACAATTTGTGTACAGTTTAACAATAGTGAATGGCTTTCAGGTTTTAGTAAGTGCATCTCAAATTTGACAGAGGTTGTTGGCTTGGATGGTAAATAGAGTGTCTTATTGCCATTTATCAGAGAGACTCCCAAAAGCTGTGTTGTTACTGATTCATCAGTATGCTTAGAGCAAGTCGCTCTGTCTCCTTTGATGTTCTTCTGCACTGATATTTTTCATCTTTTACTGATTAAATCCTAATTGACGTATGTAAATGATGAGGGATACTTTGCATATATACAATGCAGTCATCTAATATGCATGATAAAGATTAATGCATTTTTTTCTTGTAAAATAGCATGAATTTTCGTACCAATGTACACTGTTGCCCATAAAGTTGGAATAATTTAGTTTTCAGACACATTCCTCTTTTTATTCCTATTTATACACATCAGTAGTCACTTTTGACCAGGCTCAGTGATTACATACTGAGTCCCTTGGTGTGTTGTCCTTTTCCTGCTTAAAGTCTGTATGCAGTAAGTCCACATTTTCAGAATTGGCTGCATAATTTTCAACCAAATTTGACACAGAAGTTCCCTAGGCTATGCCTCGTCCAACACAACTGGCAATGCACCAAAGAGTGCTTGCACTCCGACAGGAAGGACACAAACAAGCCAACATTGATGATTTCCTTGGAATATCACATAGTGCGGTCTGTAAAATCCTCAAACATCATCGAGAGGAGGATCATTTGAGGCCACGAAAATCTCCAGTACGACCACGACTAACTACCAGACGAGATGATCGGCAACTGTTTAATCTGTGCCGTAGAAATCGGAAAATGCCAGCGAGCCGCCTTCGTCATTTGTGGAGAAGACACAGAAGTAAAAAATATTTTATTCCAACTTTATGAGCAACAGTGTAGTATGCATCAGCTATGCAATAGTGCACTGGCCTGTGGTTGATCACAACCTCATTTTAGATTAGATATGAGAGAAGTTGAAGTTTGCATGTCTGTGCAGTAGTACACTTTCTTCAGGTTTACATTGTGCAAAACTGAGGGAATATCATTTATATAGTAAAGCACTTAAAGTAGCTTTAGATGCTGTATTTTTGGCGTGTGGGCCCTCTCCATAATTTGGATTTATTAATTTAACAGCAGTAAAGCTTCATGAGATTAAACACAATTTCAAGGAATTAGACTGATTATCAAATATACTATAACTTAAAATGAGCTCTGAGAACATTAGTGTATTCTTTAAAAGATTATGGATGAGTTAATAACTTTAAAACTTTTAACGTTCACTCTTGTCTTTAAAGAGTAAAAGCTTGGAGGAATTTTGTTTATTGGACTTGTATGTTGAATATAGCAATTCCAGTTCTTATTATTTTGGCACTGGTGATTTTCCATAGGTGCTGCCTAAAACCTTTGGGGGCATGCCAAAACTTTCCTTATACATGAAAATGCCTGCTATCTTGACAAACAAACTCAAGCAAGTCCAGATGCTACGATTGAAACTATGAGGATAACCATGACTTGGATGACTGAGAATCTTCACAGACATCTTCTGAGTAGACCTCCAAGTGGCTGAATGAATATGATAAAGTAAACTATCATTTAGTTTTCTGGGAATATAGACTCACTGGCACACTCTCTAAAACTACAGTGATTAATTTAATTACCAACTCTTTTTATGATCAGTTTGAATCAAAATGTGTTTTTCTCTGATTCAAGCCACTTAAATTTGAATACTTCCTGCTTTCTTTACTCCTGTAGGATAGTAAACTGAATATGTTTGGGTTCTGGACAAAACAAGACATGTGAGGACGTCATCTTGGGCTTTGGGAGACAGTGATTGATATTTTTCTCCATTGGCTCACATTTTTGACAACTAATTGATTAACCTAGAATATAACAGATTAATGAACAGGGAAAATAATCATTAGTTTCAGTCTTTACTCTTCCAATCACAATCCACGACAACAGCTCATCCCTTGCCACTGGAAATATTCACTGGAGCTGAAATAGTCCCAAACAAATATTATAAAGCACTCCAGAACACCTACACCAGCCACTAGAACTGCAATAATATACATAAAGTGGGATTATTACCTGTCTGAGAGCCTATAAGCTTTGTAAAAGTAGAATTCATGGCAGAGGTGTTGCATTTGATTGAATTAGTGTGCAGGTGTACCTAATAAAATGGCCACTGAACATATAAGCCCATCTTTCCAAATAACCAAGCTGTCTCATGGCTGCTGTTGTCAAAACATCCTGAAACCAGCACTGCTATCATTACCATTTAACCTTCTTTAGAACTGCTCACGCGGACATGAAAAGCTGCAGTTTATTTGACTCTAGGAAATTAGGGACAAAGTACAATCCTGTATGCCCTCTAAAGATAGAGGAAGAAAAGAGGGAAGCGCTGGTCAGATGACTCAGCCACCAACCTCTGTCACCTGTCTCTCTTAGCTCACCTGGGATTTCCAGTCACTTATTTAAAAAACACTGACATATTCTTCATTTAAATTGGATGTAATAACCTCTCAAAATTATCTTTCCTGACTTGAATATATATTTTTGCTTAGACTATTGATTTCTAAAAACATGCAGCCCAGCAGGTGACTGCAAGGACAAATAAAGGCAGGACAGAAATGCAGATGGCCTATAGCGCCTTCAGGGAAAACTAATACTGCATTTTAGAGGGACTTAAAAGGAAATTGGAAAAAGAAGACAAAACATCAAAGGGCACTGCTTACAATCATACAAATATATGTTATTTTATTGAATAATATTCCAGAATAAGACATCTCCTTTCAATTCATGTAGGAGTTATTGTAGAAATGTACACAGGTCTGATGGCAAACATGGAGAGAGGGTGAATCGAGCACTTGTGACTGTAGATACTGAGAGGGAGTCATCCCTAAAGAGCCAAAGAACACTGATGTATGCATGCTTTGCAAAAAAAAACAAGAAATCCCATGTCAGTCTGGACAATTAGTAGTTATTATTGCAGACCACTGATTGCCTTTGTAGCCTGCAAATCCTGATTGCAGCTTGTCTGTTGGATTTGTTTTCCCTCCTTGAGTGCAGGCTGGTAGTTCTCGTTGCATATTGCTGGTCTTCGTTCCTGCTTTGCTGCTTCTCGGAGTGTTCAGAGAAGCCAGTATGATCCTGCTGCTTGTTTTGGCTCTTATTGTAAGGAGTCCAACATGTCTCTGAATCCCTGGTAACACTCGGGAGGTGCCTGAGGAGTCAGGCCTGCTCTCTGTGGCTAATCAGTGCCAAGGCCCATTTTTATTTATGGCTTTTTTTTTGGTCTTTTGTTATTTTTTTTAAAGTGTCAGTTTTTCGGAAGACAAGGAGATTGGCTTAAGAGAGAGAAGAGTCTGTAAGAGTAGGAAAAAGCAATAGCGGGAACTTTCTGGAAGACTTGCGTGACTGTAACTCTGAGACCGCCAAGGTCATGACAGGAAACGCTTTTGGAATTGTTCTCCTGCTGTTTTCACTTAAATACACTGTATCTCTCATTAACACACAACTCAGTTGTACAGTGGGATTCAGTTTGGGTGAATTTCACTCAAGGTTCACCTCAGTGTGGACAAAACGGTGCTGACCAAAGACAAAATACACTAAATAGGAACAACAATTCTGCCTCCTTCTGAGGGTTTTGCATTAGAAAGGAAACATGACAAGGTAGAACAACTGAACAGTAATAAAATTAAACAACATGAACAGATATTAAGTACATTTTTGAGAAAAAAGACCTGACATAGTACATCTGATATACAATAACGGTATTATTGACATAACAAACATGTAAACTGGCACCCTTCCATACATTTAGGCCTTCCACACACAGGTTTGTTGCCTGGAAGCATACTGCTGCACTGCATAGAGATCGCTCGCTTTTTAAACATTCCTCAAAGAAGTCACTCACTCACACAGGAGTAATATCAGGCTGCAGCAGCAAAACTGCTCTACAGGTTCAACATAAATGGCTTCTGCTTTCTGCATTTTGCTTGTTTAATTAGGAATATTCACGAACAGTGTTGCAGCTGAGGCTGAACGTCTGTTGAAGTATCTTGCTTTGAATATTTAAAACTTCGGAATCGTCAGCATGGCACACATCCATTTTGTGCTGTAATTTAAGGACTGATTTATAATTCATATTTGATGGGTTTTGAGTTATTCAGTTGCCATGAATAGTCCCCAAAAATTAGCTCCATAGTTTTTAACCCCACTTAGACTTTGCAAGAAAATAAGTTTTCACAAGAGAGGCAGGATTTATAGCACAATACATTACAGTGTGTATTTCATTCTTTGCATTGTTTTGTTTATCCGATTTTGTGTTCTATTTTCGCTGCATGAATTTCTCGCCTACTGTCATTTAACATTGGTAGTTTTTGTGAATTGCAATAAATTAAATAATTCAATAAGAGAGCATTAATCAAATGCTAGAAGCTGCTGCATTTTGACTTTATGCACATAAAGCATAACAAGGCATCATAACCACATTAGGTAGCCGTAATGAGCGCATTATCATCTCATTAGAGCTTGATGTAAACGGCTAAATCTCATGATAAATTGTAGGAAATTGCAAGTAAAGCACTGCTTTTTAAAATTCTGTGTGAAAAACATTACCATATCTCACCACAGTAAATGAATCGAAATTGTAATTAGAAATTCTGCCTTCAGACCTGTTTGTCTTTGTGCCCTTCATAAAGAGTGCTACCTTTTAGAAGCATCCATTAGAGGGTGCTAGTTATACATAGATTTACCCTATAATTTGACAAGCTGCATGGCGCACATTAAAGCATTTTGAATACAGTTGGAACGCATTGGCACATCAGCATTTGCAATGCTGCATTAACACTGACTGCAAACAAGTGCAGCATATGAGAATAAAACACTGGACTGAACTGTCTCTGGACAGGGATGAGCTACTTTTTTCAGTTCAATTGCATCATAGTTTTGTTTTTTGGATGATTCACAAAAAAAAAAAAAAAGACACCTACATGCAGACTTTGCAAAATTTAAAAATCAAAGGAAGTGTAGCTCAGAAAGGTTTCATGTAGTGCACGGACAAACACCATTGTATTGTACAGCATTCAGTGTGATTAAAATGCCTTGTTAGTTCTTTATAATACACTTGAAATTAAATGTACATTTTTAAATTACCCCGGTTTGTTCCAAAGATTTCCCTACTTGTTGGTAGTTGTTGTACAGTGCAATAAAACATGTTTGGGATGAATTAGCTGCTGTGAAATATTCATTATTGCCTGTTAGTGCCACTAACTGTGATGGAGAACAAGGATTCCCTATTCGTCATAATCTTTTAAGAGCATTTTCTAGACAGTCAGTTAAATTTCAAATGTTTTAGGCAATGCCCAGTGTCTGCTAGGTGCAACGTGCTTCCAGTTTTCCAATAATTTAAAGTTTAGGGAGTTGGTTTATGTTATCCATCTGAACTGTTTTTTAACAGATGTGTATCTCCAGAGGACACAATGGCTGCTGATGCTCACACTGTTTTAAACAAGAGGAAACTATTTGTGAGGCCCAGTGTACAGGCCTTGAGGAAATGAGAAAATCCTTCTCTCTGTTGTCGTCCATGTGGCTTGTTTGTTGCGTTTACAGGTAGAAATCAGACAACAGCCCTCTGAGTTCATTATAAACAAATGGATTTTGCTGTCTTTGGCAGACCTTGGGGAAATTTTTGCACCCATCGCAGGGTGGCTGTTCTCTCGTTTGTGTTTTATTGAGTCTATCGATCATTGTTTCAATCTCATGCCCTTTCTTTTTCTCCTCGCCTCTCGGTCTTGTCTTACCTTACTCTTAGTCATAGATGCACACAAACACATACACATAGATACACACTCACACAGAGACCTTATGAAGACACTGGCAAGTATACGCCTACATAGATGACATAACGTTGAAAAGAAAGTTAATGGGCTGTAGATACTATGGTTAAGGAGATCTGTGTAGGACAGGGATTACAACTTTAAGCCTCTCATGAGTGGGCGCACAAACTCCATCACTGTTTTTTCTTTTTCTTTCCATGTTACCACCTCACTGTTAGCTCTGCGAGACCTGGCAGCCCATAAATGTATTCTCACCTGCAAAACGGAACACTTTCTGACGTCTTCAAACTACAATAACAAGGATCCTCTTAATATCTTGTCCACTCTACGGCTGACTTTCTCCATGCACCTTCAGCTGCTTTTTCTCCCGTACCTTTTACATTCAAGCACCTCTCTAGTTTCACTTAACAGCTACATTCTGTTGCCTGCATTGCTTCACATTCATCATAAAAAACATGCTTTTCTGTTTCCTGTCTTACATTCTGTCTTCTTCACTTTACATCTGACATGAGACTACTTTCCTTTCTTGTCTGTCTACTTGCAGGATCACAATGGAACAACTTACTGTGACATTCTTTCTGTGTTGCTCAACTCAGACCTGGCTGCTCTTTAGGGCTGCGAAACCTATGGAGGAATTTGGATCTCTCTAATGTTTAACAAGAGAAAGTGACAAAGGTATATTAAAGTCACGATGAGACTTATTTCTATACATTTACTTATCTGCTTTAATGCGCTGTAAAGTAAAGCTGCAACAATTAGTCAATGAGTGAATCGATAGGAGATTAATCTGCAACTATTTTCATGATTAATTACCCCAAAAATAGCTGGTTTCAGCTTCGGGAATTTAATGATTTGATACTCCTGTCTGTGTTTTTAGTTGTAGCCTTACTGTTTATACAAAGAGAGAAAAAATGCCATTGTGTCTGTTTTTGGAGTGCAAGATTCTTTTGCTGTCACTCCTTTGCACGTCCAAGTGCTTTCCTTTCATAGACTGGGCTTATCGTCAACTTTAAAATACACAACACTTTGATATTATACAGTCGTTAGTAATGCACAGTTAGAAGCCATACTAGGCTGTACCAAATTCGGCAGGGAGACGGAGAATTGGCTTTTCAAAAATAGAGATTTGTAGGTCTGCAATACAAAATCCGCTGCAAGGACAAAATATCCAAATTTGAACTGAGTGATATTCCCTCTGGAAAAGCCCAGAAAATTAAAAGACTTAATGGAAAAAAAATGCAAAGCCCTCCAACTAATTTCCTCCATAGACCCCCAGTCATAAATAGCGCACAGTGCCTTACGTGCCTCTTTGTTTCACATTCATTAACATATCCACATGCTGCATACAACCCTGCCAAGATTCTTGCTTACTTTACTGCAGAAATTCCTTATCAACATTCCTCAAGAATACACCTGCTAATCCTTCACTCTTTCTAAATAACCGCCTCCATGTGATGACCTCTTTACAATTCCGCACACAATTTCAGACTTACTTTTCACCCTCAATACAGCACATTCGTAAAGCCTCCGTTTCACATTCTGTTACCCGTCTTCACATTATGTTACCATTAAAATTAGACGCCCTTGCCAATACGCTGAACCTCCTAGATTTATCTGTGATTTTTAGCGACCACGTAATGAGCATTTTTACAGTTTGTCTTCTCCTGACACTGCTCTTTCTGACATAGCAAAGGACTCACAGCTGTCTGTGTTTGTTGGCAGTATCCATGCACATTTACTTTGACTGAACATTGTGGTGACATTTTTTTCCCTCAGTGGCTCACCAGAGCAGACAGCACCCAACGGCAGCCAGCCCTGAAATACCCTGACGGTTCCCATTTAGAAGCCTCAACTTCAATCAGGTCAGTGCATAATATTCTAAAATTTTATGGGATTCAGACACTCGCTGGAATCAAAACACTGATTGATTGCAGCAAAACAAAATATTAATATAGAGCCTTTCAGGTCAAGCCCCGTGAGGCTGCCCAGAACTGCTCTTCCATGCCATTTTAAATGTGTAGTCAGTGAAAATGGTACACAAGACGAATGAAGCATCACCTATTCACAGATACAAATATATCAAAGACACAATGTTGTGCTCTGTCTGAAGGACACGGTAGAGGTTACCCACAGTTCCTCTATCTATCCTTGGTACAGGCACTCATTCACACACACAATCTTACAGTACATCCATACTCTAAAAGACATCAACACACAAGGGTTAAAACACAGTCACACTGAGACATTCACTCAGACAACTACATTTTTGAGGGCAATTCTTCCAAGGTGATTTGATAAAGCTAGTGAGTGGATAAGCTGCCAGACATCCTCAGAATAACAAGTGCTCCAGCTCAGAGGCTCCTCTGGCTTTGATGTTGGGCTTCAAACCTGGCTTTATTCTGACAGCAGATGCTGAGTGAAGTATACACCACTGCTCCTTTTCAGGTGACTGCGTTCAGATCCGCCCTGGATTTTAAATATGACCCAGTTGTTCATTTGTAGCCTTTAACGAGCTAGTGCAATAATTAGTGATCACCTGGTAGAGATCACAGCGTGGAAAGAGGGTTTTGCTCATTCTCTCACTCATTCACTCACTCTTTTTTTTTCTTGTTTTACTGAGTATTATCTTCTGGCTTGTTGGTAAATATATTGCTCAGATAATTTAACCCTTTCCATAAGAGTCTAGGTTAAAAACTAATAATTTATGCTCTATTTTATGGCTCATCCTCCCAAGACAAAGAGTTCCTTTATTTTATTTTATTATATTATATTTTATTTTATTTTACTATATACTTAAGCAAGTAGTGCCTCTCTTGTGAGCTTCTCAAACTCTACTCTGGCATTCAGACATCCTGATAGTTATTATTAAGAGCATCATGATCACCATCATTATTAACATTATTATCACCACCTTTATATTGATTTGATGTCATGTTTTCAGCATTATTAGCATCTTAATCATATTTTACAGACACAGTTTCCCTGTGCGCTGTTATAAATTCCTTTTTTTTTTTTTTTTTTATCACAGGTTGACAAGGAAAACAAGCCAAAAAAGGAAAATAATTGGTTTTAGTGTTGGTGTCATAAACTACTTTTAAAATAATTTTGTCCTCACACTTTCTCCTACTCTCATCTTGCTCTGTGACCTGACCTGACCCGGGCTTCCTGCAGATTTCTTTCCTCTCTGGGCTGTTTCATCTCGCTTTGAGCTTTAGTTGACCTTGGTGATTAGCTTAGCTGGTAGGCAGATGGTGGGTGGAAAGCTGGCTGAGCCACACTGTCACCAACTTTAGGGCTCAAGAGGGGGCCCATGGGTGAGGATTATGATGCCGAGTCAGCGCTGCAAATGCGCGTGTGGTGAATATACAGTACAATAGAGCAGACAGTGGGTAGACATGTGAGAAAAGATGAAATTGTCAGTGGGACAAAGAAGCTTGAGTCTAAAAGGGAAATGAAGGAGCCTGTGCATTAGGAAGTCACAGGGGGGCAGAGGAAGAGACTAACAGTGGGAGGGGGAGGGGGTAGTAGTTCTGGTTCGGACCCTGGGCTTTCTTTCTGTGGTGTCAGGTGAGGGGGGGACTCCTCTCTCAGGCCTTCTTGGCTGCTGATGGACTGCTGACCCTTTATCCCTCAGCATCTTATAGCGCACTTCTGGAATGTGGTGGCCTGTGAGGACCATTCCCTCAGCCACGCTCAGTGCATAATGGGCAACTGTGCTCCCAGTGTCACTGCTGCCCTTTGTCCCACCCTCAGTCTCCTGTGCTATGAGGCATCAGCCTTTGGAGCTTCTTTCCGTCCATTCTTTAGGGACGGCGAATCTGACGTCTTCACTGTCTTCCGAGGTGGACTCACTGGTTCGCTGGCAAGCTCGTGTAGCGATGGCTCCTTATACATCGCAACTGTGTGACAAAGATAGAGGCTGCTGTTTAATAATTAAGAAGATGATGAATAACTAATATAAACTGGTCTGAATTGCGCCAAAGTGACATATAAAACACAAACCTTCTATAACTTTAGGCAGGAAGTGTGCAGCTCCCTTGGTCTTCTTTACCCGGTTGCCCTTCATGACCTGGCCATCACGGTTGATACCGATATACCAGGAGCGGCCAGACTGGGTCTGGCGATAGAGCATGGAGGAGTATGTTACGTAGTAGTTCTCAAACACACTCTCCTTGAACTTACACTCGGGAGTGAAGTGCTCCTGAAATGAAATATGGAGAAGGGGAGAGGTCCATTCTCATTAGCAAACAAAGCACAAGAAGAAAAATGATGTGCAAATGTCATGAAAAAAACAACATTTTTATAAGTCTTTGAACATGAACTCCTGTGTATGTGAGCACACACTTGAAAAAATACATGGACACACACAGTAAAACACATTAATTAGGTGACTGTTTCCTGAGGGAAAGGATGGGTAGGATTATATCTGGACTTGTGTTTCTTTGAAAGCATGAACATCCTGGTCCTTTGAGAACAGCAAGACAAGTAAGCATACTATAGTATATGTCAGAATTATCATTAACATCTCTGCTAAACATAACACATTCCCAGAGGAAAAAAGCAGAGATGGAGAAATAAGATGAAAGGCAATAAAACACGGACACCTACGCCAATGCAATAACAAATTCAGTGTATACACATGCATTACATACTGTGCTTCAGGGGTAGGTGATCTAACGATCTTATATCAAGGACGATTTTAATTTGGCATGTGATGTACTTTTCAGAGAAATCACACAGATCATTTCAGAAAATGTACAAGTAACACTGTCATTGTGATACAATTAAGATGACACTCGTTGGATGCATCTTGGAGGTGTAACTTATTCTGTAAACAGAAAACGGCATGGCAGATGAAGAATAGCGGCGAGTGGACCAACATCCTGACAGAAGCTTCAAAGCGTCAGAGATACGAATCCACACTTCTGGTCTGAACTAGTCTCACACAAACCATTCTGTGATGCAGAATTGTTTGCAGAATGACACCTCATTATCATTCTGCTATAGGGCGAAAAAAGCTTTAGGTTGGTTGCCTGGAGGATGACGTTGTTATTTCCCAAAGGGATTAAAAAAAAAAAAAAAAAGGAAAAACACAGTTGTCAGAAGAGGAGGAGAAAGCCACATGAAATGCAAGGCCAATAGCAGGCTTATACACACAGCCTGCATCCAGTGAGTCAGACTAGATCTGAACTTTCATGAAATGAAATCAGTGAAAACAGGAGATTTGGGAGTTGGGCCTTTAGCCTCTAGTTGAACAGACAGGCTTTGTATCCAACCATATGCGCAACTAATCATGTAATCACATGAGAACTAAATCTGTGGAGAGACTTTTGATTCAGACTGTGGATCATGAATCTTTCCCAAAACATTGTCCTTTGATCTTTTCATCATATCACCCACCTCTACTGTACATATAGATTTCTAGTTCTGGCATTAAATTACAGCAACTGCAGCAACTCAACAAAGTTAAGGCCAATAATTCAAGTTTGTTCATAATGTGTGAGGTTTATGAACAAAATCCCTCCAAAATATCAGTATTTGTAATTACTGCTTGCATGCCCTCCTTTATTTGATGTTAAACTGATAAATGTGTAAACTAGTGACTTAAGTGAATACTGAAGTTACACTGTGTACCATAGACGGCCCAGCTGTTAATCTTTTAACTAAGTGCATGACCTGCTATGAGAGAGGCTTTATTTAATCCCAAAAACATCTGTGCATTGAACACACCATTCAACATACATCAACATAGCATAACCTTGTGTTCAGTGTTGGACACACTGTAGACATCCCATGTTAAAAATAGGACTTCAACTAATGGTAATTTTTAATACTGATTAATATGATTTAATTTTTAATTATATAATATTGGTTGGTTGGTCTGTTAGATGTCAGGAAAAGGTGGAAAAAAAGCATGACTCAAATTGCATTGAAAAAGAAATTCCTTTTTCTGAACAACTGCAAAATCCAAAGATGTTCAATTTAAAATAGATGACTAAGAAAACAAGGAAACCGTTTTGCTTTAAAAATTACTTGCACAATTGCGTATTATCAAAATATTTGCAGATTTGTTTGACTACGTTGATCAGTTGATTAGTAGGTTCCTCCAATAAGCTTTGTCCTTGATTTATTATTGCTTGGATTGTACCTCATGTTGTTTTGTACAAAAGCCAAATGAATAAATGTTAATGTAAATGGCTCGAATTCAAAGACTTGAAAGTTGGCATAGCGATTCAACTGGTTGGTCTTCATCAAGGTGAAAAAATAAAAAAACTACACACAGCTAACACCTATGATTAGAGGTTGTGGATAGAACCTTTACATCACAGACTAAACAGGTTGGGAAACACACAATTAGCAGGTTTTTCAGACTATGTGTGTGCCTGTCTTTACTATAGGCCACTCTCATGTCCTGTCAGTTGTCCGTGACTGGCTAAATCTGAATAGACATTCCAAAATCAAATTAGCTGAACTTGGATCAAATCCAACAGTTCAGCCAGTCGTTGTAAACGATCATGTTCCCGCAGCACTTCCCCTCCCTCTCTGTCCTCAACATAAGGACTACTGAACCCTGCATAATGTTGACTGGTGATATTAACCAATAGAGACAGATATACATCTCTCTTAGTCTCCATCAGGGTCTCGACAGGGTCCTTCCCCTGTCAGAGAGCAAAGCCAATCTGCTGGATTGATTAAGTGAGAGCAGCAGGGCAGAAATGGCTGAGTGGAGAATTTCTCTGAGACTCAGGACGACATAAGAGGGCCAAAGGATCACAGCTTGGCATAGACGAGCTTTAAAAAAGAGCCAAAAGTAGATTGAGAAGGTATAAGAGACCTCCAGTTTCACACTAATCACAGATCATCACCTTTCTCCTTCACAGGGAGGCATCAACCTTTAAGCTGAGAAGGCATTTCAGGACTTTGTGCCCTCTCTCCTTCAACTCCTGTCCTGCTGCTCCAACACAGTTTATGCCCGTTTTACGACATCACACAATAAAAAAAAATACACCTCTCCCCTTAACTCAACAAACACTCCCACTACCATCACCACCACATCGCAGGGTTATTTTAAGATCCACTGACAGGTTTGATATCTTCTGCTGTGCTAACACAGAGGATGGGATCGATAGATGATCCGCTTCATTCATTATTAATCAGGCCAGAGAGCAAGAGGGGTGGGAAGTGCGGGAGACAGAAGGGGAAAGGTAGGAGAGACAGGAAAGAGAGCAGAAGATCAGTTAGAGAGGATAGATAGGTTGCTGGGTAATAAAGGAGATTAAGAAGAGAGAGAAAGGGAGAGACCTGCTTCTCCCCCAGGACCAAAAGCAGGAGCGCTGGGCCGACAAGGGCTTTAGTCGCCAGCACCCCACGATCCGACACTCATGTCCCTCTGGAAAGAGAACCCATCACTCCAGCAAAATACCCTTCAGCTCAACCTCTGAAATGACACCAGTGATAACCCCTCTCCCAAGTCATCCTATAATTACCCTTCATAATCACTCCCCTGAAATTAGTCTAATGATAGAACCCACATCTTCAGTATTTCATTCAAGTAGTCTCCAAAGGTCTCAAGAAAAAAACATTGTGTGAGAGCAGACAAGACAATGAAATGAATGTCCTCATCATACAGTGATTTTTCATGATAACCTCCCACGATGGCCGATATTGCTGTCCCTAACTGATATAAATACGTTGCTGTAATTATCCCCATATCTGATGCTCACCTTGAGCCAACCTCGAGACCTCAGCATAACAACATGGGTGTACTTACTGACGATATCACTCAAACCAGCACGTTTACCTGCGCAGATGAATAATTGCTGACAAAGTGTTGAGTGTTGCACATTTTTAGGAGTGATGAGGGAATATTTCCATCTAAATGGTGGGTGCTTGGACTGGAAATTAAATAAAAACCTCCTTCTTCTTCAACCATGACTTATTCAGAGACTTGGGCAGCGAGCTTCCCTACTGTGTGTCACAAGCCAGAAATGAATTTGAATGAAAGCAGATGAGAAAGGTAATATGTAGCTTCCGTGCTGAGAATCCCTAAGATGGGAAGAACCTTTTTATGATGCAGAGTATCATCCCGACCCTCCCCGCCCACACACACCACCTCCTTCTTCATCCCTTGTGTCTGATTACATCTGTTCTACCTGCTTCAGGATGCTTTACTCTCCATGCCACAATACACTGGAAGTGCACTTACAAACAAGCAAGGACAGGGAAGTACTAATAGGACAGAGCTTCCTAGATCTGTCAAACATCTTTCCCTGTATTTAATTAGAATATAAGGAACAGGAATGAAAGTTGTTCCTTACTAGAGAGCAAGTGCATGAATGTTATTTTTATATCTTGTTTACTTTCATTTCATCATGCAAGCATGAAATGGAAGTAATGCCCCTGAACATGTAGCTGTGGCTTCTGGAATTTAAAAAAATGCATTAGCATCGGTGATGTTAAATTATTTGCAGTCCCCTATTTTGACAGCAGGGGTCACAGTGTCATGCAGGCTTCCTGCATCTATTGACCGGCCCATCAGCTCCTTGGGTAATCTATGGGAAGCTGTGAAGTCTGCCCAGCTGCAGTAATCCCACCACATTCCCATAGCACTGCATTACTGCTGCAGAGACCCACTCGTATGACAACGTAAATGTAAAGCTCTTTCAAAACAATCCTCTGTCACACGCACACATGCGCACAATCTGTGCGTGTGAGCGTCTGCGGCGTGGGAAGCCACCAGCAGGGCATGTTGCTGATGCTGCTGTCGTGCCAGATGTAGATGCACTATGACACGCCCCGTTACGTAAGTCAATAGGGCATAGATGTGCTTATTAAGAGGGGTTTACAGAGGATGAGACTGGCAGTTAATACTGTTTAGCACCACACATGTATGGTCTTCCCCTAATGCTTTATGATAGTCCAGAGAGACATGATGTTCGCATGACAAGAGCAGAGTGGATGATAATGTGCAGGGACTCATAGTTCTGCAGTGGTGATTGACAGCTGGAAGGCCCTTGTCAATATAATGCTACTGAGAGCGGAGCTGGAGCTGACATTCCCCTCTTCGACCCTCAGTGACAGAGGTGACTGGCTCTACACAGTCGGCTCCCTTTATGAAAAATCCTTCTGCTTTAAATTTTCTGGGACACAGAAAATAGTGCTTGCTTGTGTATTATTATCACCACTATAGTTATTTCATATCTTAGCAAATTGCAAGGGCTACATTCTAATATATCCCTGGGACAATTTTGGAAGGAGAGCACCGGGTACAAGGTAGATCATGAATCTATCAGAAAGAATAGGTTTTGCCTTCCCTAAGTGCTCTTAATTGGCTGCCTGGCGAAATGTCTTTCGTTTTCATTACATTTTTGCACTTCATCTCTTTTCTCTTGCTCTGGCCAATCATTCTCTCTGCTGCTTTTTCTAATGTCCACATTTTCTCCTGTCCTGTGATAAAAGCGATGCTATCTAGCTGCTGGTGTTGTCCTGCATCTCAATGTAATCCTCCCATGAAAAGAATAGAAAGGACAAAGCTTTTCATCAATACCTCTAACGCTCTTTCACTTTCTTTATCTCTCTCCCGTGTCTGTCTATCTTCCTCACTTTCTATGCCAGACTGCACAAATCACACAATAGTTGTTATTTGCTGTTGTCCTTTTAGTATTTCTTTAACGAATCAAAGGTCCATGTACACTGTTCGATATTGTGATGTCCCAGATGAAAGATTTTTTTGGACAGTGTTGATTAAATATGTATTTGCCCATTTCTAAATATTGACTAGTACAAAAGCTACCCTCTGAAAATCAAATAATCTCTCAGAAACATCTCCTCAAAACTAGCAGTTAATTTTTTTTTCAGTGTTAGTGTGTATTACAATAACAACATAAACACCAAACCACTTGAAATAGGTAAACTGCATAGCTCGCCGGCCATAATGCAATGATGTGGGCAGATTCACTGTGCATATAATGGAGCCAATAACTGTATTTATGAGGTTAATTTAAGATATATGTCATGGATATCTCTGCTAGCCTCTTCCCAACTGAGTTTAACTTAGACTTTTTTAGTGTAAAAATGTAAATATTCCAGATTTCTGCCCAAAATGAACAACTTCTGTACAAATAGTATGGTTATGTTAGTCATATATCTTAAATAGCAATAAAACACAAACCCTATGATCCAACAAAGGTCATTTTTTTGCTGATTCATTGTGTCTGTATGAAGTTGAAGTTAGAGTAGGGGCTTGTAGAAAAGCCAGCAAACTGATGTCATGGGATATAATTTCTTGCCATGTGATAAATGACTTTCAGCTGCCAGATAGGCATGTCTTTTCTCAACTTGATGTTGTTTTAAATGAACAGCTGATGTGTGGTCCAAGCGTTGACCGTGTGCTATAGGGTCAGAGGATTTCAAATTGATTTACCCTTTTGTAGAGCCGTTTGTTCTACCTGCCCCCTCACATGTGGTGGAGAACATTTTGTCTATTCAGTCCACCTTTTCATGTCTTAACTGTTTGAACTTTTGCTGCCAATTTAGTTTAAAACCATTGTGTATATATAAAGATGGACAAACCCTCCATGACATCACCAATAGGTTTCCTGAACAGCAGTTTTGAAGCTCAGTATGGTGACTCTGGCTGACTGCCACCTTGGCAAACCTGACTCATCCTAACTACCAGCTAATACAAAAATATGCAAAGAGGTGAGGCAAGAGTTGGGCTAAGGCAGGTCATACAAACATCTCATCAAACATAATGGCCTGTCCTCTGACAGCACCCACCTGTCACTCAAAGTGGCTATGCCCTTAATTATGCATAACTTCAAGCCTTAATACAATTTAGACAGTTGAGTTATATAAAAATTCACCCACTGCACAGCTATGAATGGATAAATCAGCTATAGAGACCAAAACCTTTTTTTGTACCAGGCTGCAAACATTTTTGTTTCTGCTGCAATGATGGGCATTTTAACATGTAGATCTATGGGGACTGATTTGCTTTTGGAAACAGCCTCAAGTGGACATTCAGGGAACTACAGCTTATGGCACTTCAACAATGGCTTCATTATTTATCTCAGAGGTTGCATGAAAAGGCTCTGCACCCCTGTTAATGTTTTTTTTTTTCTCTGAAATGTTTTAAGATTAAAAACTTGATGCAGTTTTCATCCAAAGCGGTCAGTGGTCAGTGGTCAGACTAAACAGAGAGGTTTGCTCTTGGGGTACTGACCATTTTCATTTCTTTTGGAGCCACTTTCAAGTGGACATTTAAAGAACTGGAATTTTTGGCACTGACTTAATTTTTCAGTCCTGGAGGTCACTGTTCAGCTTTTTTGACTGTTATTGTGGCTACAACAACTGGCTGAAGGATGTGTGCTTTGACATTCAGAGTCGTGCTAATGTGCAGCGTTCAGTCTAATAGCGGAGACAAAACCCAAATTTTGCATCATATAAGTTTATATTTAAGTTGTCTTGGAAACATACAATATATTATAGGTCACACAATATTAGTATATATATATTAATATGCTATTAATGTTATTATTTATTCATGTATTTGGCATTTTTTCTGAAAATTTTGGCTGTTGAAATTCTCATCTACCTAACAACTACATGCAATATCGACTAAAAGGCAGCATATGCTAGCTTAGCTGATGAAGAACAAGAGAATTCAGAGTGACAAACTCATACTTGCAGGATGCGGGAGCACAGAACTGGTGGAGAAAAAACAATAGCCAGACTAGCCAGATGTGTTGTCTGCACACCCTCCATGTCCACACCATATATTCTCAAAGTCCAGCTTTATCATTAACAAGACTCTAACTCAGCTTGACAAACTACCTTTCCTCTCCTACAACATGTCAAGGCAGAGTAAGTTGCATTTCACAAAGTTAATGAGGCCAAAATCAAACGAAACGCACGCCAATTGATTCTCTGATTGACAGATTGTCGATATAGGAAAAAAAAAGGAAGAATAGTCGAATCTTCACTTCGAACACACCAATCCAATTTAACTGACAAAATTCTCAGTCTGGTACAGCCCTTGAAAACGTGCTTGTTAATGGTAATGTTATTCTCCATTAACACGAGCACTAATCTCTCTCTCTCTCTCTCTCTCTCTCTCTCTCTCTCTCTCTCCCATTTTCTTTCTCACCAGATGAGATTCG
>OMNN01025554.1:0-11549 GCA_900302755.1 Chromis chromis
AGTTACAATGATTTAAACGTATTTTCAGATTTATAAGTTCATTGCTATTTAAATTTCAGTTGAGGTTAATTTTTACCATTTTGTATTATTGTATAATACATTTACTCTATAGTTTTAACAGCTTTTCAAATACAACTTTTCCGTCAAACATTGCTCGAATTTAGGAAGACGTGAAAATAAAATAATAAGGCATGAATGTTGTTTTTCAGTTTTCATGTGGTTTTCCTACTGGAGACATCAACATTAACTCACTTTCTTCATTGGGAGTCACATAATGTAACATAACAATATGAAACGTTCAGTTCAAAAGCCCGATGCATTTTCTTACATGGGCAGTTTTCAACCTATTGGAAGGAGGAAATCTTACACTGACACTGCAAACATCAGGGGGTCTGAAGGAGAGAAACATGATGAGACCCGCTGAGCATCTAACTGTAATGTAGCTCAGTGATTCACAGCAGGACAGTGAAGACATTTCTCCTTTTTATAGTCTTTTTGTGCCTTTAAATGATATTTCCCAGAGCACAATATTTTCTATATGTATATTTGATCTAGCACACACAATAAATAGCTAACTCTATTCATCCACAGTCTTACAGCTCACATCAGGCATAACACAAACCACAAATCATAGCAATATATCACCTCCAACCCTTAACAATAAAATCTAAAACAATGAATCCAAACAATAATAAGATAAATAAAAAGCCCACCAGGATCAGAAATGGAGCCTATATGAAATATAAATCTCATTCATTCTAATTTATGGGCAGTGGGTGTGATAAAAATAAGACTACTGAGCGGCTGCAGGAACCTTTCGAGGTCGAAGACAGTGACTGATTTAGCTGCCGACAGTCAGCGGTGGGAAGTGATATAAGATAATGAAAGATCAGTGGTGGAAACTGAGAAACCTGCAGGATCTTTTAATTATCAGGCTGCAAGGCGAGGCACCCACTCACACAGCTCTGCTAATTATTCACCAAGACACACAATTAACATTCCTGCCAAAGCAACACACCATCCAAAGAAATGTACATTCTTACATTCAATTAATAATGTTAATAATGTGCTGGTGAGGTGCATGTTGTTGATTTGTAATCTAAAGTAAATGGGTTGATATGTGGTTAAAAAGGTAAGAAGCCACACATATCTAGGTTACTAATGACTAGCATAGGAATGCTTGTCGCTATTCTAGGGATGCTAGTGGCAAGCAGAGCAATGCTAGCTGCTAGCCTAAAATATAATAATACTAACAATAATACTAACTTTGTTTGTATGACAACACCAGCCTGCAGCACTAAAATAACTTGGTAGGTTGTACATCTAACTGACAAGTACTAAAAATAAGGCAATTTAAAGGCAATACCATAAAGAAAACAGCAACCAACACAAATGATTGACAAACCCATATTTCTGTAAAAGCTTCAAACAAATTCACTTAAAAAGTCATAACCTCAGGGTGAATGTCATATTACCTTAACAATTCAAGCAATATTAGTGAAAACACAGTCAGCTTGACTTACCAAAGAAGCATGCTAACAGAAGTGTTCTCAGGTGACAGAATGAAGCCAACACACCTGAGCTAAATGCTCCTAACAGGTGAGCTGCTCTCACCTTGATTGGCCAAATTGTGCCTAGTGTCCTCCTGCTACAAAGAGGATAGTAGACACTAACACAGGGATGCTCCTGACTAGAATATGAATGCTAGTCACTAGCCAAAGAACCCTAATGAGTATCCTTGGAATGTTAGCTACCTGCTTCCGGATGCCATTGATTACCAAGAAATGCTAATGACTAGCCGAGGAATGGTAGTTGCTCAACATGCAATGCCAATGACTACCCTAGAAATGCTTGCTTGCCTCAGAATGCTAGCTGCAAATCAAAGAATCTTAAAGACAAGCCTTGGAATGCTAGTCACCTGTCTACTAATGCTAGTAACTGTCTGAGGGATCCTAATGACTGCCATAGTAATTCTAGTGCCCAACGTTGGTATGCTTACCACTAGCCTTGAAATGCTAGCTGCTAGCCATAGCATTCTAATAACTAGGACAGGAAGGCCAATTGCTAGCATAGCAATAATGACTAGCCCTGGAATTCTTGCCACTAACCTAAGAATTTTAATTGCGAGGCATTGGATCCAAATGACTAACCTTGAACTGCTGGTTACCTGCCAAGGGGTAATAGTAACTAGCCCAGGAATGCTAGTTACTAGGCTAGTAATGCTAATATCTAACCTAGGAATGCTTCCCACCAGCCTAGCTAGTCTCGTAATGCTAGTCACCTGCCTAAAGATGCTATTTACTCTCCCAGGAATGCTAGGTGCTAGGCAAAGGATGTTAATGACTAGCCTTGGAATGCTAGTCACTAGCTCAGGTATGCCAGTGACTAGCCTAATAATGCAAACTGCTAGCCAAAAGATCCTAATTCTATGAAATGCTAGTCACTAGTCAAGGGATACTAATGACTAGCGTAAGAATGCTAGTGGCTAGTCTAGGGAAAGTAATGACTAGCTTAGGAGTTCTAGTCGCTAGTTGAGGGATACTAGTGACTAGCCGAGTAATGCTAGTTAGGCTACTGAGTTGGGTGATTTACCCACCAAGAAATGGCTTGGCTATGGTAGCAAAAATACATAAAAAGAAAACCTTACAAATGATATTAACAACAGCAACCATATCTTTAGATACATTGATTATTAGGCCTAAATGTCCTTCAGATGTTCCATGGCTGTGGGAGCAAAAGACCCTTTAAATTGTTCATTTTAGCATGATAAATTAAAAACTTATCACACTTTCTATATGACTAAAAACATCAAACTGGGGATGATCAACCAAACATGGTTCTTCTGTTGTCTTAGAAGTGAAAAATATCAACTGGTCTGTTCTGTCTTCTCATATATTGGTTTGTATGCATAAATTATGTTGCACAGACACAGTCACTGATTGAATTGTTCTTCCTGACTGATTCCTGAATTGTTATTCAGCTCACTGTTTTACTCATGCATAAAGTGGCATGTATGTTTATTAGCTCCAGATACATCAACAAAACATTGACATAGTGGCAAAAAAATAATCTGAATCCTGCAGCTTTAATCCCAAAAAGGTCCTGTGGCATGAAAACAGCTTCACTTGTGGCTGCACATTTTTTTTCTTGAAAAGTTATTTTCTGTCTTGAAATAAGAAGCAGCGAAAACAAAAAGACATCTGTTTCAAAATATTAATATTCTGATGCTGCATGGGTGTTTTCTAACACAACTTACCGCACAACAGACGTTGCTTTGTTCACCGACCGCTGCAGCCTCTCTGGGTGAAACAACACATCCAGGACTGCTTGTAGTGCTGTAATTTGGTAGAATGACAAAGAATAGAAGCTAAATATCATTTGGATCATGTGTCTGCATTTGTGTCGTTAATAAAGAAAGATTGATAAATAGGCATGGACATTTAGAATTAAGTATTTGAGACACTGACTTGATGGGGGTTAAGTCGATTCATCCATTTCTTTACCACTTTGATGTGTTTGGGGTCATTGTCTTGTTGAAACATCCAACTGTGTCCAAGATCAACCTTCTGCTGATGATTTTAGGTTTTCCTGAAGAATGTGGAGGTCATCCTCCTTCATTATTCCATTTACTTTGTGTAAAGCTCCAGTTCCACAGAGCATGATACTGCCACCACCATGCTTGATGGTAGGTTTGGTGTTCTTGGGGTTAAAGGCCTCACCTTTTCTCCTCCAAACATATGTCTGCTCATTGTGGCCAAATCACTTGTTTTTGTTTCATCTGACCACAGAACTTTCCTCCAAAAGGCCGTGCAACCATGCAATTAACTCAGTATCTGAAATAGTTTCTTTGAATTACTTTTTAGTGTACTGCAAGCCAAAGCACAACAGAGGAATAAAAAAATCTAAGAGGTTTATTTGAAGCCGACAGATCCACTCTCTTCTCAGACAAAATGATTGTTGGCATAAAGACAAGACTCAGTGTTGGAGATTCCTGCTATCTTGTGGTGCACTTCATGCCATGCAACCATCTGTTTGTCTTCAGGTGACACGTTTTAGCTAAATGGAAAGTGTTTTTAGAGTTCTGCCCTCTAAGATGAGAGAAGATTTCTCCTAGAATATACCAGCTGCTTGTCCTGATAGGCTGCAGAGTTCAAACACATTTCATCCAAAGTAGTTTTTATGTTAATACCACTGCAGGATTTTGGGATTGGGGTTGTGAGCAGCACACCTGCAGGGTCACTATTTGTGATGTTAAGTAGTCTTAAATGTGGACATGTCAGTGGTTTTAGTGGTGTATTACTAAAATCCCAGGTAAACTGAAGATTTAAAAAAAAATATGACATCATTTTTATTGAATGTAGAGTCATTTTCAGACATGGGAAACAAAACAATGCGTGGAATTCGACAATTACATAAGATTAGACATTACACCAAGTGATGTACACTGATCAGGCATAACATTATGACCACCTGCCTAATATTGTGTTGGTCCCCCTTACGTGGTCAAAAATGCTCTGAACCATTGGGCATGGACAAGAGGACCTCTCAGGGTGTCCGGTTTTTCCCATGCATATGGTCCAGTAGGAACTTCCTCGATCTTCTTGTAGGCTCGGTAGACCATTATCAACCCATTTACTGGTGACGAAACTGCAATTTGCACTCACAAATAGGAACAGAAGTCCACATTTGAAGGTTAGCAGTGATGGTGGAGGCGTAAGTGAACAAACCTTTACCCAGAAGACTTGCGTTGAGCATCTTCAGTCAGTGTTTGGTTGAGTTTAGGTACCAAAAGTGCTTGATTAGGTTTAGGAAAGGATCATGGTTTGAGTTAACCCAAACAATTGGAGTATTCTAACACATTGGAGCAGAAGATGAGCAGAGTTAGGGGTCTTCTGTCCTCTTGAAAGTTTATCGTTTGCTACTCAATCTCCTCATTTCAAAAAATGCACATCTTGTTTGCATCAATATAGCATAAGATCTCTGTTCCGCTCGTATTTTGTAACCTTGTTCAATGCCTTAAACTTAGGCCTTGTCCACACGTAGCAGGGTTTTTGTAAAACCAAATATCCTGCCCCCTCTGTCTAGAAAAAAACTTACGTACACACCACCTCGTTTTTAG
Source organism: Chromis chromis (assembly GCA_900302755.1). Classification (NCBI taxonomy): domain Eukaryota; kingdom Metazoa; phylum Chordata; class Actinopteri; family Pomacentridae; genus Chromis; species Chromis chromis. The sequence continues at coordinate 5,120 of OMNN01025554.1, forward strand.
AAAAAAATTCATCCACACCGCATAAGTGCGTTTTTAAGCACATTCATAAGCATGCCAGACCTTTAGGTGGCAGTAGTTCCCCAAATCCTACCCAGTCAGAGTAAAGCTTCCGTCTCTCAACGTCACTTCCACAAAACATGAAACAGGTTGCGGAAAATAACCGTCCTTAACGTCGTCCTTCGCCTGAGTTCTTGAATGTGGAGCTGGGCTTGTAAAAACAAGCAAGAAACAGCAGCAAAACTCTTGTGAGGGCATCCATACTGTTTCTGAATGTAAACACAGGTCGCATATGTGACGAAACGCAAAACCCTGGTTCTTGATGTCCACATGCAGACGCCTAAACGGAGTATTCGCAAATCTTCACTTTGGTCGGAGGTTTTTAAAAGAATCATTTTTAATGCCGTAAATCTGCGCTTTCGTGTGGATGACAGGCTGAACCGTAGAAAAATATCTTTGTTTTGTGAGATACCCTGCTACGTGGGGACAAGGCCTAAGAACGGACCTTGCTGCCCTAAAAAACTGCGTTGCTACTTTATGCACCACAAATAGAAGAAAATGTTAACTGCTCCCAGCAACTGCTATCACACTGACTGAAAAAGACTTACTGGTTTGTCAATCAACTAATCAATTCATCCACAAATCATTTCAGCACGTTCTCCCAGCAGCTGTCCTCCTTTAAGAAGTCGTCTCTGAGGGTCTTTAAATAGCGAGATGGATACAGATAATTACGGACTACTTGGCTATTTAGATATCAGCTTGACATTTTTGTTTCTGGTGCGTATGATGTCCGTCAGACAGACAGACAGGCCATGCCAAGTATTCCCAGTATGTGTTACAGTGTAAGGCTGGTTGTTACTGGTGACTGGGAGGCTCCCCAGCTGTTGGCTTTAATGGAACCAGTCACAGTTGCCGCAGCTTGTTTTCCTCAATCCCCAATAAAACACCTCCTCCATGTCTGTCTGTCAGTACAAATGTCTTTCTGTATCTCTGTCTGCTTTGATGGCGCGGTGACCCAGCGGTGAAAGGGGGCCTTCTGATGTTCACAGGGTCACAAGTTCAATCCCTGCACACAGCTGCTGGTCGCCCATTAATTTGTCCCCAGGTTTGGAGGTTTGTAAAGAGGAACAAGTGTAGAAACGCAGTCATGGCTTCTCCTTCTCTTCTCTATACCAAACAGCAAACAGCCTCTCTCTTGGAGGTGGGTAGTTTCACAGTGTGATGTGGTTTTAAATGTGGACTTCACCCTGCGAAGCGCGTCACGGTCGGTCACCGTCCTGAACTCTAAGCTTCATTGAAACACTTAGCTGCCTGCTGAGGTGGACACACATCACCTCATACCACCTCTTCACTGAAATGGATTGAATCAAAGTGAGGAAAAGAGTCAAATTCAAATCGGACTAATTTTGTCTCTCCAATAATGCAGCTTGTATAAAATCATTTGCTATATAAGGTCTGAAAGTCTTCTGGCACTTTACAAAACTGTGTGTGCTACCAATCACTGTGATCACACACCCTGCCCTTCCCTCCCCTGAGTGTGTATGTGGGTCAAACAAACACAACCCCACGCACACACATACACACCTCTGTCCCGCTCCCATTCACCGTTTTATGACTTAACTATGGGAAAACATTCCTTTCCGTTTGCCCTTTCCCCCCTCCTCCTCTCCATCAAATCATCCTGCAGTTGCACAAATGTAAGGCAGCATGTAGTGTTGTCTTCTGACTGTGACACAACACGTCTAAATATATTGATTGCAGCACCGAAACGATACAGCAGAAAATAATATATTCAGGAAACATCTGGCGCCCCTCCATACCCTATCTAGAGAGGGCAGATTTAGTTGTCCAAATCTGAGACAAGAGCCTGGGATGTACCTGCACCTGAACTGATACACTATATTGCCAAAAGTATTGGGACACCCCTCCAATTAATTGAATTCAGGTGTTCCAATCACTTCCATGGCCGCAGGTGTATAAAATCAAGCACCTAGGCATGCAGACTGCTTCTACAAACATTTGTGAAAGGAACTCAACATTTTGGACAATTTCATGGGAACAGTTTGGGGATGGCCCCTTCCTGTTCCAACATGGCTGCCACCAGAGCACAAAGCAGGTCAATAAAGACATGGATGAGCCAGTTTGGTGTGGAGGAACTGGACTGGTCTGCAGAGTCCTGACCTCAACCCCATAGAACACCTTTGGGATGAATTAGAGTGGAGACTGAGAGCCAGGCCTTCTGGTCCAACATCACAAATGCTCTTCTGGAAGAATGGTCAAAAACTCCCATCAACACTGCTAAACCTTGTGGAAAGCCTTCCCAGAAGAGTTGAGGCTGTTATAGCTGCAAAGGGTGGAACAACTTCATATTAAACCCTACGGATTAACAATGGGATGTCATTAAAGATCATGTGCGTGTAAAGGAAGACGTCCCAATACTTTTGGCAATATAGTGTATTATCTACTTTGACATTCTCTAACTTCTTGGAAAAATGTTTAAATTATGTCGTTAGCTGGGTTGTGTACATCAAATTTTCACTTTGGAACAAACTGAGGAACCTATTTGGCCAGAAAATTAAGTAAAATTGGCATTAAGTGTGATACTGAACAACCACACACACACAAACACACACACACGGTCTGATCCCTGAAACAACTTCCTCGAGATCTTGAGCAGAAACTGAAACTTGTTGCTTCGGATTAGAATAAATCCCTGGAAGTCTGTGATCTAGATATGAACAGCTGGATGGAAGATAAACATAAAAAACGGATAAACTGCTGGTTATTTCACGTTCGCTTTCACTTCACTGTCTTCACTGTTTTTATGATATCTAACATAAGCACTGGTAAAATATATAACACAATATTAAAGACGAACCTATTGACCCGATATTTCCTCTGAAGCCCTCCTTCACTCTCCTGTCTATTCCCCCCCTCCTTCCTTCTAAGTAACGAGGAGAAACTCAAACAATTTGCTGCGGCAGACCTGGTAGAAACCAATATTTACTGTCACATTAACAAGGGTGAACCTCTCTCTTTGTCCCACTTCCTGCCACTTGGTCTCTTTTTTTCGTCCCGTTTCTTTACGTCTTATTGTACGTGGGCCTGCCTTTCCCCCTCCATTCACAAAAACACTGATAAGCACAATATGGAAAAAGATAACGGATGGCGTGCTGATAGTTTTCAAGACACACTACAGTCCAGACTTCCTGAATCAACGTGAAGGAAAGACAGAAAGGCAAGAGGAAAGCTGCCTTTAACAGAGACAATAAATTAATTGAGCATCTTCAGATTTATTCAGTTTTGAGTCGGAACCAAAGTTTCACATGTGCACAAAAGTACACCTGTATAACTTCCAATTCTTTTTCAGAGGATCTGCATTAAATCTAAATAAGACCAAGTTTAAATGTGGAAAATAAGTCATTTTACAGTAAACAGAGTATCACAGTTTAATCCAACCCATCTGACTCCATTTCTTAAATCACACTAAATGAGCTCATTGTCTCATCGCAGGCAGACATTAGCATCAGCCTATTCTTAGTCTGGCTTGGCAGAGCAGGAAGAAAACTGCTCAAAGTCACTTGTGTCCTTCAGGGAGGACGTAGCCTGGCACAGAACGTGTTGTTCTGTCTGGGTTTAGTCTTGATAGGAAGCTGCACACACTGCAGCTGGACACTTCTACAACGTGACCAATATGTGCTTCATGCTGATACCAAGATCTGGAACCGAGAAAACCCCAAAATATAACATGCAACAGTTCGAGGTGAACGCTGTGGGTACAAGAACCTCAGAACTCCATGCTGTCTTGAACACATCTTGGATTATGAACATCTCCAACAATATCAGTCAGTTCTCATCCATCACCTGGTATAAAAGAGGCTCAGTTCCCCACATGTCAGGGCATCCATTTACTATAAACCTTCAGATGTTACATTGGTGTTAAAACAGTGGCTGAAAAGCAGATGTGCTCTGCAGACAGAGGTGCAGTGCAGTAGCTGAGACGTGCCAAATCCAGAGGAACAAATGTGTTAAAACTGCAGCTACTTTCACGCCTGTCAAAGGCTGCTGGTGTGTGTTTCCCTTCATGGTAAGCCAGTGCAGATTCTCTTTTGAGGAGGGCAGTCACCTCCTTTCTGCTGATGCTGAAACGCTGTATGAGGATGCTCAGTTAACTTTCTCTCATACCCCTTTTCCACCGAGCTGGTTCCAGTGCTAGTTCGGAGCCAGAGCCTGACTTAGCACCAGTTCTTTGTGTTTCCACCGCCTAAGCACCGGCTCCAGGTGATAAAAACTGCTTAGCAAGCTGGGGGCGGGGTTATCGTGACCAACGATCAACGTTGGAAAGGGACACACAAGTGGTAATTTGTGTCCTTTTTCTCCAGGACGTCCCTGGTCTGATCGCAGATGTATTGGAATGACTCCCGGGACACACAGAAGTTTTGGACAAACTGTTGGAGCTGAAATCTGGTACAACTGTGTCCCAACGGTAGCGAAATCGCGGATGTGTCCAGGCAACAGGTAACCTCACAGCCTTAAGACCATCTATAGAGATAAACATAGATATTATCATCAACTTATTGCGTTTGTTTAACTGCTATGTAATGGATGCAAGTGTAGTCGTTTTACGTCGACACAATGTTGTGGCTCTAACTTGGCTCCTTGTCAATAGAAAAGCAAACAGGTTCTTAGGAGGAATGAGTTTTGAACCAACTAAGCACCAGAACTAGCACCTGGTTCTTCTTGGTGGAAAAGGGGTACATGAGAGTGTAGCAGTTACATTTAAAGTCTCCCATAAGAGATACTTGTTGAATGGTATACCCTCTTCTTCCCCTTCATTCCTGCTCTTCTCTATTAACTAACCATCATGAGACAAACCCCAAGACACAGTCTTTTGAGTATTTGCCAATAAAACAGATTCCAATAAAAGTAAAACGTTTGAAAAAGAACTATTTGGTCCACTTTAAAAGTCTATTAGTTAGCTATAATTGTATACAAATCATAATTTCCAGTAGCTGTTGTGATCAGTTATAGTTTTATCCTTTTTTTAATTTCCCTTATTCTACTTTCAGCACTTTTAGTTGTAGATGAGTGATTTTTTTTTTTACTTAAACAATCTAATTAATGTTTTTATTATCTTACTAACTGAGCCTTTTTATATTTCATGGGTTTACATGTTTCTATAACTTTTATTTTCTTCCTTCATACCTCAGTGTGCTCCAAGCTTTAAAAAAATGTGTTCATCTGATTTTGGAGTCACTTAAATGTTTTTGAATAGCGAAAGGCATCAAGCTTCAAACCAACAATCCACAGTTCTTAATCTTGATTCAAAGTGGGTTAATGTGTCTTTGTGTGACGGTTTTATCTTCTGAGAATGTGTTAACAGCTCACACAGACCTTGCAAAGGCCAAACATCTTATTAAGACCAAACCCTGAGCTACTGACGACTTAACCTGTGTGTCTCCTGACATGTGATGTCCTTGAAAGATCACGTCTTTAAACAAGAGGTCGACTCCCTCAGGAGGATTTTTCTCTCTCCGTGGGGTACTGGATAGCAGGATAAGGCACTCAAATTAGGAAGGATAAATAAAGTACAGGAGCACAGACATTCATGTGGTTTGTTTGCTCCTCAAGTGACTGATTAACCAGTCTAATCTCCTTTTTAATTAATTTCCCATTGAATCCCATTTCCTCCATCTCCCTGTGAAGGATCTGAGGCTCCTCACTCTCCATTCACAACCAACTGTTTCTTCCGTGTTTGTTCTCCGCAGTCTTTCTGAATGGGCCAAACACTCTCACTGACACAATGGTGCGATAAAGGGCCCATTGAGAAGTATTCTGAATGCTAAGTCATTGGGAGGGCCCAGGACCACTGCGGCATCAAAAGGAGGTTGTGAGGGTGAGCAAACACGGCAAGACAATGGGACGGAGCTGAATGGGCGCTCAGGGTCGCTCTGCCTGCTGCAGAGAATCGACATGTCTGAACCAGATTGTAGAGGGCTTTGGTAAAACTGGTTCCCTGTGGGTGATAGCAAAGTTGCTGCACCTCAGACTTTGGTCAGAGTTGACTTGTTTGTTATTCGGGACCCAAACCTAAGTTCACGAAAACATTTTTGGCAGAATTTTAAGAATTTCACATGTTTTCAGACTTGGGAAATATTGTTTTTACTTTGGAAACCATTTTTGTGGGGGCAGTGGTGGCCTAGTGGTTTGTGAAGTGAGCTTGTAACCGGTGGGTCGCCGGTTCGAGCCTCCAGACCGGCGAGAGGTTGAGGTGGGAAAGTGAGAGCGACTGCTTGTCCCAGTCACCACCACTGTGGGCCCTTGAGCAAGGCCTTAACCCCTGACTGATCTTTGAATATGATGAATGCAGAGAAGGAAGGAACCCAAGGGGATCAATAAAGGTTAGATTATTGCAAATGTGCACACAGACAGC
>OMNN01025560.1:0-13743 GCA_900302755.1 Chromis chromis
GGGGCTGGGAGGGGGGCTGGGTAGAAGGAGGGCAGCTGTAGGACATGGTCAGCTGACCCAGGTGGGGGGAGTCTGAGGAGAAAACCGAGGAGCCCTGTCCGCTGTCCACACCTCCTTCAGCTGAGAGACAGATACAGGAAGAAACATGTCATGTCTCCACTTAATTCTACTACATCTCTACAGTCTCATTTAAAGTAATGACTTGAATAGAGAGTCACAAACGTCAGTGCCTTACTGTTAATGGGATAAAAAATTAGGAGTTTGTTCCAGGGAGTTTTCTGATTACAGAAGGATGACTCTAAATTGTGGGCCAGATTCAAAAAGTAAATCAACAATGCCTGGCACTAGGTTACAAGAAATCCCTGAGAGTTTGAGCCTGAAATAACCCTCTGGGCTCATGATGATGATTGGTGTCCACCCCTTTAGATATTTTCTAATTTTTCCCATGCTTTTAGAACTGAAACTAAGTTGTGACCATTATGTCTCAGTTTAATCATGAATCGCACATAATATAAAGTCCTGCACCTCTGTGGAAACAGCACAAACATGACTAGAAGTAGAGAGAACTCAAAAATAAGCAGTATGACATCATTATAATTCCATAAATCATAAAAAAGAGTGCCCACAGGTTTTACCAATACTGTAAAAATATAGCTCTACATACTATAGATATTTTACTACTTACGTTTTTAATGTGCTTCCATGATTGTCTCCTATCTGCTCTGTGTAAACACTGCCTGCAGTTCAGCCGGAAAAAAATCCCTGAACTTTTTTCATGGGACTATTGGTCACAGCTGAGTCTATAATGGCTTCAGTAGGCTTTAGTAGTTCAGAATTCTTTGTTTTCTTTCTACAGAATCTAGTTAAATGGTATTTTTTGCATTCATTTTAAATTAGACAAGTAGAATAAAGTGATCTTGATTAAATATCACGATTTTAAGATTAGATTTGGTAAAGTTTTCTGACAGAAATCACAGATGAGTAGTTCAAGATCTGTCGAAAAGTGGGAAATCCAATTATTCTTCCTGTTTTTACAGTTTCTGGCTGATAATGGTGCTTTTATGCCACACCTTTTAAATTGGTCGGCCGGTTTTGGGGTTCTTAGAGTTAAACATGAATAGTTTTTCTTAATTAAATTTTTTTTTAGTCACACTTAAGTGAGAGTGCAAGCATTTTTATAAACAAGGTCCTTGATATTAATAAAAAACCTATCCAACCTACCCTGTACAGAGTAGGTCACTGATATGACCTTTACACGACCGTGTATTCAAGTATTTAAGAGCCCTAACAAGCAGAAATATGAGACAAAAAAATAAAAACACTTACATGTGTGCGAGATGCCGGTCTGCTGATAATGAAGTTGCTTTTGCTCCACTTCTGTCTCCTCTGTCTCTGCCTGCAGATCAAACACAAGCTTGAGTCAAACTTAAAATGAACACAAAGCTCATATTTATAGGTTTGACAAGTAAACTGCTTCCACTGTCCAAGTACAAACTTCTACAACTGGAATAAGGGTCATCTGATGACTTTACAAACCTTAAAAAAAACTATCCCTTTTTCACGCCTAAATTAGCTTGTTGTGCAATATATGTAACAGTAGCAGTCAACAAACCTGTGTGTGTGAAGCTTTGAGTGTCTCTTGTTGTTGCTGCTGTTGTTGCTGCTGTTGTTGCTGCTGCTGCTGCTGTTGTTGTTGCTGCTGTAGTTGTTGTTGTTGTTCTGCCTCCAGTTTTCTCTTCTCCTGCTCCTCTCGTACCAGCTGCCTCTGTTCTCTCTTCCTTCGGATTAGAGACACTCGGTCCTTGATAGCCTTGGCCATGGTCTTATGGTCACCCTCAGCCACATAGCCAGACTCAACCTGGGGGCCCACACAGATACAGTAAGAAACAAGCCCCATTTCTTACCATCCATCTGTTTCCTTCCTTTTGTACTGTACACACCATTTCCTGGGCCACATCTTCAGGGACGTCTTTGTTCAGGTCAAAGGAGAATTCGATGGCTTCGTTGTCTTTGTATTTGCCTGCAAACGTGTAAAAATTGGTGGTCAACAAATTACATGTGGTTAAAATGTACTGTAAAATCAAAAGAAAAACTAAAGTTATTACTTGCCTTTGAGCTTCTTGACGTCTTCTATCCTGAGCCACAGTTTGATAGCAATCATCTCCCCATCATCCTCTTCTGCCAGTTCAACCCTGACCCCAGTTTCCTCCTGGAAGAACGCATGGTTCAGCAGGATCTTTATGGCATACCTAGAGGAACAAGAGTCAGGAAGATAGATTTAGATCAGTACCGTATGTTATCTGGAGGTTTAGCTGGAGACAGAAAGATTTAAAAACAATAAAAAAGAAAATTTGCGTGATTAGGCAGAAGTTAATTTAGTCGTTTGTGCTACTAGATGCCAATCTGTTAAAAACTGGCATCATCTTTAACTTGGAAGCTAACAGGACAGACAAGGTATGCTACAAATCTGCTGGAAAACAAGTCATCCAAGGACAGACTTTAAATTGTGACATTACTTTTATGAGCTCTGACCTTATGATTATTCTAAAAATGCAGGAAAAACATCAGTAATGTTCTTGAACGATACTGAAGGTAACTGAATTTGGATAATAACAAGAGAACTAAAATAAAGAGAGTGCAAGAGAGGGATAAAGTTGTTTTGGTTAAGCTTCTAAAGCAGCAGAGAGGAAGCTATGGTGGATGCGTTGGCAGACCCACAACATGGGGAGAGAGAACAGAGCACTTTTTATTTCTAATCGAGAAGCGGTGAGAGCAGGACTTAGAGAAAGTAGGATTTTACAGTTCAATCTCTCCCATGTGGAATAAAATGTAACACTCTGAACCCCAAAACCTGCCGGTGGGTTTGAAAAACATGTTGTCTCTACAAAAAACACCAAAATGACACCATTTGTCAAAGTCAGAAACCTTAAAAAACAGAGAGAACTGCCAGATTTAGAACGTTCCAACAGTCCTTGAACTACTCATCTGTTACGTGCCGTTCTGCTTAATCAAATCTAAGCTTAAAATTGTGAAATTTCATTAAAATCACATTATTATTAAACATGTCACATTAAAAATTATCGAAATATAAATCATTTGCCGTAAATAGATTCTGTAAAAAACTGAAAAATTTTGCATTCTTCGATACAACCATTAAACTATTATTGGCTCAGCTGCACAGTCATGTGACAAAAAATTCAAGGACTTCCTGGCTGAACTGGGCTGAACTGCAGGCTGTTGTTACACAAAACATACAGGAGACAAGTATGAAAACCAATGAACAGCAAATAATTAAAATATCTACAGTAGAGTAGAGTCACCTTTCTTTTTAGTAACATCTCTGGACACTTAAAAAAGAAAGAACATGGAGTCAAAATGGACATTATTTCCAAAAACAAGTCGTCAAAGATAGTCAGTTTTTGTTTAGGATTTATGGCCTTATAACTGTGTCATACAATACAAAATATACTTTTGAGCTCCCTCTTCTTGTAGTCATGGTTGTGTTCTTTCAATAGAGGTGCCGGACTTAATATTGCAGGGAAAAATGAGCCCAAATTGAGTAAAAATAAGAGAGGAGCAGAAAACGTCCAGAAGAAACTGCTTGGGGTTTAGAGTGTTAACACACAAGTGACAAAACCACAATACCGTCACGTATTATTGGGTGTTGTGATGATGGCACAATCCAGTGTTTTTTATTGACACAGACGACCGAAAGCAAATGTTCTGTCTAACCAAACTCTGGAGGACGTGACTACAGTCCATCCAAAAATCCAAATCCTAAGAAATCACGTCCCGTCAACAGATCCATATTTAGCATTGACCGTCTTTGTTTGCGCGACTCACCTCTCGTCCTTGTTTGTCCTGATGCAGCCCTCTATAATTTCCTTCACCTCAGGAATGGCTACCTTGTCAAAACTGGCAGGCTTCACTCCCTGCACAAACAAAACAGAAGAGCGGTGAAGGGAAGGAAGTCGAACATGCAAAGAACCACTCACACACACACACAGGGTAAAAAAGAAACAAAAACACAGCCTTGTTCTTTATCACGACTGCACAGGTGAGACTTACCACCAGTTGCAATCATTTGGCAAACAATAAACCACTTAATTTGGCTTTAGAAAACTAAATTAAGTGGTTTAAACCCCATTAACCACTTAATTTAGTTCCAGAAAACACAGCTGTGTTCAGTTACTCCATTTGTGTTTGTATCTAATGAATTGAATAATTGTTTTCTTTAGTTCAGGCAAACAGAAACAAGGCAAGACATGTAAAATATTAGAACAGAAACAAGAGCAAATGCTGAAAGAGATTCCAAATTTCTGTTGTTGCAGGATTCACTGTTATGTATTAAATTAAACTGAATGAAATCTTGTTTGAGGTCCTGAAGTACAAGAGATTGTCCAGTTAAGAGTTTGGCCCAGGGTTGAATTCCACATTAGCCCAGTTGTCCTCCCAGAAATAAATAATGAATAAAAGCTTTTCAGTGCCAATTAAGAACTCAAGAGCACATTTTGAGTTGAAACGCTAATGGAAGGAGTCAGCGGGAACCCATTCAGAAGTTTGGCACCAAAAGAGGAAACTTCTAAGGCCTAATACTAATAAAGACTGGAAATGTCTCCCTGTAGAAAAGGTGCTACTGAACCAAAAAGAGGGAAAAACATAGAATATTTAAAGTAGAAGGCAGATAAAACATATTAGCATGACGTTTTACTGTTGAATGATAAAGGGTGGAAATGACCACAGTAATAGATTCTAGATACTTCTGAGTAACTAAGAACAAGGAGCATTTAAGGACCCATCCAGTTTCAGCTGCGGGCTTCTTAATGACCATTACATTTGTTCAAATATTGTTGACTTCAGGGTTAATAGGGGAACAAAACAGACAGAAGCAACGACAACCAAGCAGGGAGCTGAAACTAAAGCCAAAAGAAAAGAAAATGAAGTGCAAAATCAACTGTCGTGTTCTCTCCATCTGTCTGCCGACTTGCTACTTCTGTGTCAAATCTGCAAGCTGAGCAGATTGCACCTGAAATGCGGTTATTAAATACATATAGAAGGCTGGTGAAACAATCAATAAGGCATTCAGGTAGTTCACAGAGATAGAATTTTGTCTCTAACAGATATCCATTTCCTCATATCACATATAACATATCAAATGCACACACTAACTCACAAAGATAATCTAGATTCACTTTAAAAAGGCAAGAAGAAGACGAGAAAGCAAAGTGAAATAAGAAAAAGAAGTGGGAGACTGACCATTTTAAGATTTCTCAAAGAGCAACTTACCCAGAGAGTATTCAGAGAAGTGGACAGGAGAGATATTTGACTGACAGATTCCTTTTGAAGAAAGTTTTTAGCCCAAAGTGTTTGACTAACTGGCTGCTCGTCAACCAGACAGACCGTCTATCTCAACCTGAACACCAGCAAATGCCCACTTACTTCTGCTCTTCCCCTCCAGCCTGGTCTTCCTCGCCTTCCTTTTCTTTTCTTTCTTGGCCTGTTTCTTTTCCTGCTACCCGACCAGTTCACCCATTACATAACAACCCCCATCTCTTTCTGCCTTTCACTCTGTTTCACACACAAACACCGACTTCTGCACTCACACACATCCTGAGATTCCGGGGCCAAACAAAGTTAGGGCTGATGGAGGAAGTAATGGTATTAAGTCTGACAGAAGAAGGGAGGGTTGGAGAGAGAAAGATGGAAAGAAAGCTAGATTTTAGTTAATAAGGCTGATTGGAGGCGAGGAATGTTCCAGAAGGAGATGGACCATGAAGCATGTCAACAACACTGGGCGTCAAAGTATAAGAAGATAAGCTATAAAACATAGTCCACACCTTTCAGTAATACTAAACAATACAAAACACCTTTTAAATTTTGATATTCACTAAACAATCATTTTGAAACCTTGAAAGTAAATCTATCCAGGAATTCACAAGAAGAGAAGAGCAGGATGTCTGAAACAATCACACAACCTGGTGATTTTTTTTACTAAAAATATCCTTAAACAACAAGCAAATCAATTAAAATTCAGAAAAAAACATTGACATTATATAAAAGATGGATATAGCTACCATGATATCACTCAGTGGTTTGCGTTTTCAAGTTCTGAAGCCTCAAGTTAGGAATTTGGCTGTCACATGACACAATGCATGTCCATACAGTAGCAGCTTGTAAATCCCAAGGTAGCCCCGCCCTAAAACGTACCCTGCTTTATAGTCTATTTTAATCTAAATGGAACCAAATGAACATCATGCTGCGTTGAAGGTGAAATTAGCAATTGAGATCATAAACTCATCTGGAAAATGTTTGTGTAACAAATCAAGTGAGAAGTAGGGCCATTTTTTTCATAGACTTCTATACAATCAAACTTCTGCATTGCTTCACTTTTTAGACCTGGAGGCTACACTCATCTTTTATATACAGTCTGTGCTAAAAACCACTAGACCAATATTTTGTTGGCTTGTGGACTGACATTATCACAAACGTGTCCCGACAATGGTAAACCTCAGAAATCACAAATTTTTTGAATGTACTGTGTGTGACAGTGTGTTTTATTTTGGTTGCACAGCAAACACCATTGAGATAAGTGGTGCAGAAGAAGACGAAGATGTCAGAAAACTAGCAACCTTGCCGCTTGCCTATTGTTTGTTTTCCTTACTTGTGATGGATCGCAGTTATTTTTATTGTTCTGACTTGTCGCGTTAAATTCGCAACATAATGTTAGCTACAGCTGCTGTATGGGTAGTGGACTCATCTAATCGTAAGTTTGTTAACGTTACTTTCCTCAGTTTCATTAGAAAGAAATCATATAACTTTAAGAGACTAAAACTGAATAAAACTGTAATATATTACCTCATCTGTACAAGTGTGATTTCTATCTGACAACAACTGCCATGATCCCATGCTACGTCACAACATCATTAAAATAAGTCTTTTAATACTATTTTGAGTGAGAGCAGCAGAAATGACATAATGTGCATCTACTTTGTAAGGGACCTATTAGAGTAAATGGAAACTGTCTTAACAAGCTAAATAATCCATCTGTACTAGACAGCTGGTGAAAAGAGGAACATAATTTTATTAATATGCCATGTTGCAGATTATAACTCAGCCGTTTCTCTGTTTGGGTTTCTGTCATATATTTGAAATCTACAGTTTTATTTTCAGAATCAAATCAGGAGTCAAATAACTTTGTGACGACAGACAGAGGGAGGAATGGAGGGTGGAGGGCTGGATCGGACGGATTAAGCAGTGAAATGAAGGGAAGCAGGTGACTGAGGTACCCTGGGGTTGTCACAAGGTTGAGTGTGACAGTAATAAATACAGAAAGCTTGACTAATTGTTTTGAAAAATTCTCTGCTGCAGATCACAGCCGTCAAGTCATAATTCAAACCCATGCACACAAACAGAACTGTGAACCCAAAGGCTGAGGTCACTTCAATAATCAAATATGGTTTAATCTAATTGAGGATGGGATTTCAGTTTCGTGTGAGTAAGAGGGGGAAAGGAAAGGACAGCAAGAGAGACAGAGGGCCAGACTAACATATGGATTGAAATATACTGTCTGAATTGATTCTGTCTATGAAGCTTTTAAATTAAATTGAGAGATTCAAAGGTGGAAAGTTGACAGAAGAAGAAACACACAGGACTGGTTCTGTGTGTTTCTAGGTTAGAGGCAGGGTGGTAATCTTAATCCACATCCTTTCAATTTGAATGTGCCGGTCAGATAGTATGGACTGAAAGGATTTTATCAATGCCTTTACTGAAATGAAAATCTAGAATGAAAAGGAATATACATGGAAGCTAATGAAAGCAACCACAAATATGTAAATAATAAATAATACAAAGAAAACTGTTACAAAAGTATGATGACCGGCACATTCAAATTACAGGGATGTGAAGTAGAAAATGAGGGCATGTTTGGAACGAATTACATTTTTACTTTTGATATACACATCAAAGGAATAAAGAACTTCCACTACTGGGTCCGAAGTTATTAAATTTTAATGTTAGACTTCACCTGAGGTAATAGAGGCACTTGTTTAAGCTGTGGAGGATGATGCACTCATCCACAAGCAATGATAAGCTTCTTGTAATACTATGACTAGAACTACCAGCCAAGTATGGGATGCAATCGAAAAGTTCAGTATGTTTATGTTAACAGGGCATGGTATGGTCATGGTACGCGTCCACAGGATCTGTCATTTCTATGCTCCCCTTTCATTGTTAATGTAAACAGCTGTGCACTGCATTCTGGGAGTGTTGCGATGCTTTCGAGAGAGAAAGTTGAGGCCTACTTTATGCAGTTGAGGAGTATCAAGCTGCCACTCGATGCCTCTGGAAACGTAGAAAAAAATTTTAAACCGAAACACATTTTGGTGAACTCTTTTTACAATATTACCGAAAGTTTCCCACAGTTGCCATGTTGGAGAAGACAGCCCTTAGGCGAAGTGTTCGCCCATTCAGACACAGCCAATGTTTGCTCGGTAGCTTGTAGTGGTTTCCTGTTGGAGAGCTTCTGTGAATCAACTATCATGACAAAGCCTAGTCCCACACCTATAAACCATCCAATGCTGGGAAACGGCACCATCCCTTGCATCCTAAAAAGTAATAAGTCAGGATGTCATATGACGTTGCACGAATATGTGACCACTTTCAGATGTGTATTTGCAATTTCACCATGGACAAATCTGCCAGCATGACTAACGCTTCATGTCATGATTATCAATGGCGACGAGAGTTGGGCGTGTACGAGACCAAAGAAAGTGCTTCAAGTCAGGAGCGTCCCAAGACCATGTACATCATTTTCTTTGACATTTACATGGTTACGCACCTTGAATTTGTCCCCCAGGTGTCAGACTGTCAAGGCAGATTTCTAGTGTAACGTTCTGAGGCGTATGATGTAGAACATTTGCTACAAACAATATGAGCTGTGGCAAGTGGGTGATCCACTGTGACAATACCTATGTTTTTTTGGCCACACCAACACAATTATTGTGCTCCATCCACCCCGACTCAGATTTGACTCCCTGCAACTTCTTCCTCCTCCTCCCCAAATAGGAAATTCAAGCTGAAGAGTTGCTGTACTGACACAACGATGAAAATCTAACATATGCCACAGATGGTGCTTGACATGCTTCCAGAGTGTGACTTCTAGCCAGCTTTCCAAACACGGCAGGAGCACTCAGAGCTGTGTATCGCTGCACAAGAAGACGATCTCATAGGAGAGAACAGCTACGTTTAAATCACATATTGTTTCAGCTTTTTGTGGACAGTCTCTGAACTACTGGAAGGCACGATGTGTTTAAGAATAATGGTAGCTCTTCCATCATTTGCTTGAACTTATTTATGAAGTAAAATATGATTATCAAGTGTTTGGAGCATCCTACTTGTTTTGCACTGATGCTTCAGCAAAAATTTTAATCATGTGGTGTTTCCAATGAGGCAAAATTTACATATAATATGTAATAAGACTGAGAAATGGATGGAGAGACAAGTGATAATGGAGGACAGAGAGAGAAAACAAGAAATACAGAGATTTCTAGTAAATGCCTCTGGTCCATTAACCATCACTGTCAGCCTCCACAGAGTTTGACTCAGCTCTGTGAATAAAGGAGGCAGACAGCTCTCATCTGCCTCTGAGTGTGTTGTCAGCAGCACTTGACTTAAAACAGTCTCTGATTGCATCGGTTCCTCTCTCCCTGTGTTTTTATGTCTGTCTGTTTTTTGTTTTTCTCTCTCACAGTGTTCCCAGACACATGTCATATAAATTTCAGAAAACTGGAACCGTTACAAACTCTAAAAGGGAATTAGGTGTATCGATTCTGACTGGATGGGTTGATGCCAGCGTCTACCTGATTGTCAACAGACAGCTCCAAGTAAAATATGGATTCACACCAATACGAGTTTTAAGGGTTGTGGTTGACACACCCTTTGCCACCATTCAGAACATCATAAAACACTTTTAAAGCAAACTCTTAAATGCTTTTCTTCATTTCAAAACACTGTCAAACTCCTGTTATACTGAAGATATTAGATTTTGTTTGTTGTTCGATACATTTTCAGCAGAAACCTCTTATGTTTTATTCCTTTGTTCTCCATTTATTTTCAACCTTCCCTGAGAAAACACTCAGAAGTGCCTCAAAGCAACATTCTCTGATCAATAATTTTGACCTGTAATGACCAAGCCGGCTCAGTACTACTCTCTACTGGTGGAGAAAAAATGCAGCCAAAAGGAAGGTCTTTCCAAAGTGTTACGGTTTTTATGTTTTTGCAAGCCAGACTGAGGCAGAGTCTGAAAAGGAGGGAGCATACGCAAGAGAGAATAATCTGTGCAAAAACATCATCATATGACTGGATGTCCTGCAGCTCATGCCAAACTTATTAATACAGTCAGTAAACAAGTGTAGGGGAGGAGAGTGGCAAAGGGCCGGGTGGGAGAGGAATGGATGAAAATACAAACAAGGCTGTCAGATACGACACATGAATGCCACAACTTGTCTCCACGCTCTATTACCCCTCTCAGCTGATGCACTGAAAAGGAATAGTTTCACTCTCGGCTGCACACATACTGAACAGGGAATACAGACTTACACTAGTAACTCTTCTGTAGATCTGGGCAGCGTTTTGACATTCAGAGTACGGGTACTCCGAGGTAGCCATCTCCAGCATACACATCCCGAAGGCGTAGACGTCCACAGATTCATCATACTTCTCTTCATACATCTCTGGAGCCATAAACTCTGGGGTACCTGGTGAAGAAATGAGAAAAAGTGTACTTTTACATCGTGCTTGGAGTTTAGATGGCTCCCTCAAAATATTTTGAAGGCTCTGTGCTTGTTTTTTTTTCTTCCTATATCCCTTTGAGAAATACATACTGTAGTCTATCCTTACTCCAAAAGCAGAGTCTTTCAGAGAAGGAAAATGTTCGTACCAGGGATGCGAATTTTGAATAATTGCTTTAACTAAGAGCTGGCAGCCTTATCAATCAACAATCGATTAACCGTTAACACAATATGAACCTAGAAGCCAATATATGGCCTAATTCTGGTCACGTCACATGACGGAGTAAGAGGCTCCACCTGGTGGAATATCCAGGTACTACAGCTAATCTACAATTTGTCTTCTGACATGCATATGGAATACACACACCATCAGCGTTTTGACTGGTTCCCCATAAGCCTCGTTTTCACTTTGCAAGTCTGAAATCTTGTGGGAGAATTAAAGCTTAATTTACGGAATGGACGGTGGAAAAACCCAAGTAACTGTGGAAACTACCACGTAAAAGAAAAATAACCAGGTACTACAGCTAATCTACAATTTATCTTCTGACATGCATATAGAATACAGACACCACCAGCGTTTTGACTGGTTCCCTATAAGCCTCGCTTTCACTATGCTATTCTGAAATCTTCTGGGAAAATGAAAGCTTAATTTACAGAATGGAGGTGGAAAAACTGGGGAAACTACCAGGTAAAAGAAAAGGAGAACTGCTGTTGGCGGAGACAGAGGCGGTAAAAAGGGAGAGTGATATAAACCAAGGTAAAGCAAGAGTGAACCTCAGATGGGCATTTACTTGATGGAGAGAACTCTGGAACTTGATAGGTTTAAAAAAAAAAAAAAACGGCATTATTTCTACTAAATTAGAAAGTAATTAGTCATGCCTATGTATTAATACAATCGAGTTGCTTGGTTCTGAGGAAAAAGGAAATTGAGCTGGTCTTTGTGACAAATGGCTAAGTGGGGGAAGTTGAAAAGTGTTGTGTTGCCCTTTAAATTTATCTAAATGTTTTTGTGATATTTTGTGGCATATCTAGATGTATTTTCTCGAAAGCAACCCATACAAAACACGACACACTTCTATCTTGCACACTATGAGAGTCACGCGCTTTAAACGTCATAAAAGCACATACTAAAAATACTAAAATGTTATATTCAGCGAGGGACCTAAATCTAATAAAACCCCTAAACACAGCTGGAAATCTAAAACTCACTTACTGGTACCACATATTTGTTTTGTGCGTGTGGACTTCTGCATGTGTCCAAATGCTTGAGGTTTGCCTAATTACTACAAAGAGGCTGTGAGATTTACTAACCATATCATTCTTGCCTCTAGTGCATGAAAGTATGTGCTTTTGTGCACTTGGTGTGTGAGAAAACGCGCGAATACCAGAATGCCTGTGGTCAGCTGTACAAGTAGACTACTGAGAGGCAGCCGAGTTATTATACGGAGCACAGCAGAGCCTTTAGTCGACTTGTGTGTTCAAGTGTGTATTGTAAGCAGGGTGCATGTTGTAGTGTATCTCTGGTGTGCGCGTGCAGTCGTTACACCTCCAGACAGCTTAATCCTAGCTTACTAACAGACTGACTGGTATGAGTTTCACTTTTCAAATACCTGTGGTTTGCTTTAACAACCAGACATTTTAGAAGCAATAAAATTTATCTCCACTAGGTGTGTATGGTACAGAATGTGTCTGTGTGTTTTTTCGTTGCTTTTACGAGACTGCATGCGTGGACGTGTTCATGTAAAGTGGCTATAGCTTCATAAACGTCAATATTTTATTCTGTTATACAACGTTGTGCCTGAGAATAGACAGGTGTGTGTGCATGCAAAAGGACTCCGTGTCTTCATGCGTTTTCCTACCGATGACACTCTTGGCAAAAGAGGCCCTCTTCAGCGTCGCTAAACCCAGGTCTCCGATCTTCACCGAGCCCGTGGGCCCCGTGATAAAGATGTTGTCGCATTTCAGGTCTCTGTGAATGATGGGTGGAGCTCTGGTGTGCAGGAAGTGAAGGCCTTTGAGGATCTGTCTGCACCACGAGCGAAGGACCTTGATTTTCATCACCTTGAAGCGCTTCAGGTAGCTGCAAGACACAGAAATCAGACAAAGAAAGACTGTGTTATGGAACAATGCAAGACAAAGTGGACACAAATATGTAGAGAGAAGCACATTCAATCCTGCAACAGCAGCTATGTTCCTATTCAAGTGTCCCAACACA
Organism: Chromis chromis; assembly: GCA_900302755.1. Taxonomy (NCBI): domain Eukaryota; kingdom Metazoa; phylum Chordata; class Actinopteri; family Pomacentridae; genus Chromis; species Chromis chromis. The sequence goes on from OMNN01025560.1 coordinate 13,003, forward strand.
GCAGCTGTCAACATGAGGCCTCTTTGAATGCCAAAATCCAACACCAAAGCTGCTGTACTGCTATAAACTCGACTTCTATGAACTTTGAACTGTTTTGAGTGCATAATATTGCACATATTTCCCCAGGACACTGAAAACGAGATAATTAATTATTCCAAATCAAAGCAGATGATAGCCAAATAAGATAGAAGAGCAGCAAAAATGCACATAATGCTTCAATTAAAGTATAAAGCTTACATAACTAAAGTGGATTACAATTAGACAACTCCACCATAGAGATTATCATAAATACTCACAGAGATATAAGTGTGCAGACAAACACACACAAATAAAAACAGCCAGTTATTAACAAGGCATTCTGGTGGCTACATGAGACCAGCACTGCATACCAAATAAATACTGGACTAATGAGACAAACGAGATGTAAAACTTGCTCTTAATCTTCAAAAAGACTATTTCAATCTGGATAAAACTGTTGGAAATGAAATGCAAAGTCAATGAATAGCCAACACTCATACGTTTTGTGTTTATTCACCAGAACATTTTAGAAGGCAATTCCATTTAAACAGCCATTTCACTTTATTCATTTTAGCAATTTTCCTACCCCTATCTATACACCACTTAGTCCTCTGTAGGGTCGCAGGGGGCTGGAGCCTATCCCAGCCAACTCGGGCGAAGGCAGGGGACACCGTGAACAGGTCGCCAGTCTATCACAGGGCTACACATAGGGACAGACAACCA
>OMNN01025563.1:0-18042 GCA_900302755.1 Chromis chromis
AATACAGATTTTTCAGGTGGACATTATTTAAAGTTTTAGCCTGAATTTTTTAAAGGATTAACTTTAAAGTGAAACATTTTTCTGTTATTTTCCTAATTATTATTACATATTTTGTTTAAAAAAAAAAACAGAGAAAAATCTGTAAAATAACAGTAAATTGCACTTAAATATGGTTTTAAAACATACATTTTTTACAGTGTACCTGTGAAGGTCATTATTGTTGCCATCAGTTTGTTTTCTTAAAGTGTTGTGTGAATGTTCTGTTCTAAAACAGACACATTAAAGTGTGTTTAAACATAACATATTCCTCTGAACATCTCAGATCAGTGACACCCATCAGTGATTACACAGATTAAGACGTTTGTTTTCTACCTAAACATCCGAAGCATTCCTGAGTTTTACCGGAGTTTCCTTGGAGTTTACAGAAGGCAGCCAGCGAGTGTGTTGCTCTGAGTGTCTCTGAATCAGATGAGACTGTCTCAGTTTGTCCTGACATGTTTCCAATATTCTGACTAACAGGGCTGGACAAACATTAGAAACAGCTTTGTAGTATAAACATGACGCACTCAAGTAGAACCACAGAACAACCACAGGCCCCAGAGGGACCATCAGCTGAGCTCCATCTTTTTGGCAGCGTAAAATACATTCACTGGACTTTTATCTTGATCGTCTTTGTTATTCTTGTGCTGCTTGCCGTGAAGTTGAATTGGGTCTGTATTATGGGTACGCTGGTTATTTATATTATATATGTGATGATGGTTCCCAAAGTTAAAGGTGAAGATGAGCCAATGCAGCAGATAAACCTCTAGAATAAGCCAACATCTGATTGGTTGCTGGTGCTAGCCATAACTGTATATAAAAGATGGATGTTGCAGCCGCGCCTCCATCCATTGGTTTGTGGACTACAAGTTTGGCATTTGGCTGTCGACGTCTTGCTTTTTGGAATTCAGGCATGACTAGAGAGGAGTGAATTTGTCTGAGAACCTGTGGACACTACGCCTGCCTTTAAACAGACATTGCTTTATCTCCTGTGTTACTCTTAAATGGAGCCATAATTTACACAACGAACATCATGCTGTATTGAAGGAGACTTGGAACTAGTGATTGAGACCATAAACTCATTTGGTTAATGTTTACTGAGGAAATAGATCAATTGAGAAGTCTCATTGCCTCTATATAATCTGACTTCTTTTTGCAGCCAGAGGAGGCGCCCCCTGCTGGCTGTTAGAAAGAATGCAGGCTGACATTCATCTTTTATATGCTGTTAGCTTAGTAAGACATTATAGGTGAGTTCCTTCTGATCCACAGTTTGAATAGGAAGTGTGTGCATTTTTTCAAATAATGTGGCAAAAGGGTGACTTGGAAGCATATTTTCACTATAAAAGTATATTTAAATGTATGCATTGCAAAGAAAAGTGATTTGCTGATTAAATGCGTCTCATATCATACTGTGTTTGGTTACAAAAAACAACAGTTTACAGTGCAGTGGTGCTCCTACAGAATTACAAACTAAAACAAATTAAAATTTTCTACAAATCGTAGAGCAGCTAATGTAAATAAATCACATTTCTGCTTCATCCCTCTGAACAAACATTTAAAAGGCATGTTATCTTTAAAAATATTAGTCAAAATTGCACCATTTTTTTTAGATTAAAACCTTTTTCATTGTCCTACTCATCTGTGAATTGTCCTTCTGTTGGAAAACCTAATCAAATCTAAGCTTAAAACCATTAAATTTCTTCAGCATCACTTTATCCTACACGTTCCATTCAAAAAATTTGCCAAATACTACCTGTTTGCAGTAACCAGATTCCATAAAATTGCTCTTCAACACAACTATGAGTCCATTATTGACCCAACTGTGTCCAACAGTCATGTGACAAAAATACAGGAACTTTTTGGCCGAACAGTGTTTATATGCAAGCCGAGAGGAGACAAATATGGAAACAAATTACAAATGTAAGTAGTAAAATATGTATATTATGTAGCAACCATTGTTTTCAGTGTCGGTAACACCTGTGGGCACTTGGATGAATGTCATACATGTTCAGATAATCAAAAAACTTAATTTCATCTTTTCGTTTTTTTTAGGATTTATGGCATTAGAACTTTTTCATACTTGACGGTATATTTTTTGAGTCTGTACTTATAGTTGTTTCCATATAGGTGCAGGACTTTATATTGCAAATAGAAACTGCCTGGGTTTCAGAGGCTTCAAAGACTGTGTGTAAACGAATGTCCACCCAGAAAGTACAGTTCTTTCCATTATCGTCATCCTCCCTACATGGTCCCAGGTCTTGACGTCTAACTGACATATACATTAGAGTGAAAATAGAGCAACTGACAGGTAGCTTCATGTGAGCTTGTCGTCGGTATTCTAGTGTAATACTCTGAACAACGAGCTCAAGTTTCACCCTGACTGTAAGTGATACCGTGATTGTATTTAAAGACTTTGTTCAGTAATGCTTTGGTGATTGATGAGATCGTGGAAGTACTCTGGGGATTTCTGAGTGTAGAAACCCTGAGCCAAGCTACCGTACAGTACTGCAGTGCCAATACTGCACAAAGTATTCATCGTCCCACTATGCAAGAAGTCTATCAGGATGTGTTGTTTAACAGTGTTTTATTAGTTCACCACTGAAATATCTCAGCTACTTGATGATTTGCCAAAAAAATGTCTTGAAATATATCCTGAAGGCTTTTTTTTCTCGTCCCTCTTTGACAAATCTCTAAATCTAACAGATGTTCTGGCACAAAGTACTGTTGAGTTCCCCAGAGGATGGATTGTAATCCCTTGCATGAGCATTATCGTCAAGTCAAAGGTTTAACCCTTCGAATCACGTGCATTTTTTATTTTCTCCTGTTACATTATGTTTGCTCACTGTGGGCTCATTTTTCACTGCATCATAAAATCCTGCAAAACTAAAGTTTAATTTCTTGAATTATTTCTTTTACAAACATTTTTTTTAAAAAAAGCCTGGATTCAACATGTGCAACACTTTTCCAAGTGCCTACAGGTGCTACCAATATAGACAAATAAAGAACTGCATGCTGCTCACATATTGAATTTGTTTCCATACTTGTCTCCTATCTGCTCTGTGTAAACGCAATCTGCCGTTTAGCCCAGTTATGTCGAAAACTCTCTGAATTTATGTTGCCTGACTGTTGGTTGCAGCTGAGTCACTCATGCCTTCATGGTTGTGCCAAGAAACACAGAATTTTTATTTTTTCATGGAATCTGGTTAAAATAAATGGTTTATTTTTGGCAAATTTTAAAACAGCGTGTATAATAAAGTGATTTTGATAAAATATCGTGATTTTGAGTTTAGATTTTGATAATTTTCCTGATCAAAATAAACGGAAAAATTGTGTCATTTTGCAGATTTGATTTTTTTTTTAAAGATAACATGTTTTGGAGGTTCAGAGGGTTAATTTGTTGAGTTCTTTGTGGTTTTGACTTGCAAAACTAATGACCATCAGTCTTAGCTGTCCTTTATCATGTTATCATTAGGGGTGGGAAAAAATATTGATACAGTGATATATCGTCGTCCCTTTGTCCCATCCAAATATGGATACTTTAATTAATCTAATAAGGCACTCTAAACCCTGCCAGATTCCCCTGCCAGCTGCCATTTCCCCAGCGTCACTACTTAATGACTCCACATGGTGGCGTTTATCACATGAATGAGGGAGACTTGAGTAGAAATGAATTGGCCCAAGAAGAGTTTGTACAGGTATAATGGAGGATAGCAACGCTACTGTAAGAGACGCCTCGTCCACGTTTAAGTCCAAAGTGTGGACCCCTTTTTTGTTCAGTGGTTCATCCAAACTTGTGTCAAATCCAGTGAAAGTGACACCAAGTTGCAGTAAATAAATAAATACTGAACTTAACGTTTTTACAAGCATTTTGTATTTTTCAGTTATAGATATCGTGATGTATCGTTATGTGATTGTCTTGCAATATATTGATTATCGCATTATCGCTGTATCATGTGATAGTATCGATAGTATCGGTATCGTGAGCCATGTATCGCGTATCGTATCGTGAGGTACCCTGTGATTTCCACCCCTAAATAAAACATCATTTTTTTAATCTAGCTTATTTAGCTTGACGGGTATCATCTGCTTGTCATTGTTCATTTTAGCCTTAAGCCTTTATTTAACAGTTGATCCTAGGGTCATCGTGCATCCCTTGTTTATTTAGATCATTCATTATCTATCATCATAGATAATATTAGTATCCAGTGAAGGCAGGAAACACAAGGAGAGAGATAGATGAATGACATATTATGTTAAATTTATTTTAGCAACAACTCGGCCTACTAGCTAATTTTCTCACAACTACGTATTAATACTGTGGTGTGTGCGATCACAGCGTATTACTCTAACACTGCTTTTTTTTTTTAAATCACTTTCTGCCTTGTCTAGCTGTGATAAATCTGGTGAGTCGAGCTTTTCAGCACCAAATTCTCAACAGAAGCAGAAAATAGGTGAGATCTAGTGAATCAGGAGCCATAGGTGTGCTAAGGGAGACATTTATTTTGTGACTGAATAACTCATATTTCGTAGAGTTGCACTGCTGAGCTGTAACACTCCTGCACACGCATGAGCCTGACGGGGGAAAGCATCAAGGAAACAAATGGCTCTGCCCTAATTCACACAGAGCTACTTGTAATCCCACAGTCCCTCTCTCAGGCACAATGGTGGAGCAGAGCGCAGTGCAATTTGGAGTGTGCTGGGTCGTTTAAAGAGAAAAACAAGGACACAGCCCAGTCGTAATGATCACTTCTCGGTCTCGCACAGCCACGCACGAGGCAATGAGCCCGTGCACACATGCAACACACAGCCTGCCTGCTCCGTCATTACAAATCTCCTCACTTACAGGGCGAAAGACGCCTCTGAAAAAAAAAAAAAGGTGCAGACAAACTAGGGGAAGTCACAGACCAACGTATAAATCTATGGGCAGCCACACGAGGCGGATTGGAGACAGCCATCCCCAGCACACACACAGTGAGAGCACGCTGTGTTATTATATATGCAAACAGCCCTGCAGTTTTTACACATACTATAAATACATGGCAGGCAGAGACTATAAAGGCCACTGTACATGCAGGGAAATGTATCCTGTAAAATAGTGATCAGCCAGAGCTCATAAACAACACATTCTGCAACCTAAATGGGTCATTTCTATCGTTATTAAGAATGTGTGCTTACAGCAATGTGAACAAAAACCAAAGCACTGTTTGATTTATAGCCTCACACAAAAACTCACATTATGCTTTAAGACTGTGACTCTCTGTACATTCAGCAGACGGTTATATAAGAATGAAGACAAAGAGAGGAAGCAAGTAGGGTCATATTACTGCATGAATTAAGTCATTATCAGTCCCCATGCTTCAGTAAATCTTTGTAAGAGGAGAAGTGTACAAGGCCTAAAAGGTATTTATGACACACTCTGAATCAAAGAGAGTTGGCTGTTACTGTGTTTAATGTGCTCTTTTGGTTAAGAGACTTTTAAACTCACTGAGGGAGAAGGCAGAGCGGCCACAAACACAGGCTCCAACAGTAAAACTCAACCATCTATGTAGAGAAAACCCCAAAGACATTTTTGACTCACTTTCAGGAATTAAACACAAATTTTTACAATTTGCATGCATCTCTCTCTCTCTGTCTCTCTCCCCCTCTCTCTCTCTGTCTGTCCCCCTTCATCTTTTTTCTCTCCCACACAAACTCAGACTCGACCAAATCGTGGGAAATGCCCACTTGGCCTAAGTTAGGAGGGTAGAAAGAAGAAGGGCAGCGTGGGAAACTCCCACACTGATGCTCATCTGAGATGATGTGCGTTCACAGTTACTGCAGTGACACATGCCCAGGCTGTACCATTACACTGATCTCTATAGTAAATAATTCTCAACATAGAACATGGAACTGAAAGGCTGGTGTCTCCACTTAGTTCGACTTCACCGCATGCCACTTCCTCTTCTGATATTTGCATTCTTCAAAACTGTAAACTTCTTGTTTGACTTAATCCAGGCTGATTTAGCTTCCTGATAGCTTATTTGTTAATCATTATACCACCAACTTCCAGCCAGCTGTTGGAGCTGTGTGCACTTCCTTATGGCTTTAAATGGGTAAATTGTGTTAAGATTACTGAATATAAGAAGATATGCTGACTGAACTGGAGTAAAAATACTAAAACGTCATATGTGCCAATTTCAATCAGAAGGTAGAAAAAAAAAGGTTTTCACCTTGGACTGATATTTCTATGACAGGCATATCAACTGATATCAGCCAACTAATATACCGGTCAAGCTCTATTGATAACTGTTATTGTTACTGTATTGTTGCTATTTACAGATTTATGTATGCATAACAAATGTGAAATAATCAAGTGTGTGAACATTATATAAATATACAGTCAACATAGTCTATAAAAATGTGTGTATATAATGATGTCATTATGTTTGCACATTTATGCATATACATGAATATATTTGAGATAAATAAAAAAAAATAGATATGAGACATTAAAATGCAACCTAACACCGAATCATAGTGTACGAGCGACATGGCACAGGTTGTCAGACGAAAAGGCCATCAGTCTCAAGCCGCAGATAAATCTGATAATCCTGCAGGTGCTTCTGAATTCTCACGGATCACGAGTTCTGCGTTTGTTATCACTGGTGGAAAGTGTCAAAACAAGCGAGTGGAAATGATCTCATGCTGCAAACAGCAGATTTAGCGGCTTCTACATTTGTTGAAATGCGGCCCTGGATTACAATTTGGTGATGTATGATACCAGGAAAGCATTGATACAAGATAAAAAATGAAAAGGGCTACACATAGTGGTATATGCTAGGAATCTGCTCCTTTGAAAGATGGCTGTAATACTGCATGTTTTGTGTTGATCATTTACATTTGTCATGTAGATTTCTGTTTGGTAGAATTCTGTGGTTTTATGAAACAATGATGGTAACTGTTGTTCATGTTGTGCCTATAGAGATCTATAAGTCACATGGGTGATCAATTGGCTGCAGAAAGCATAAACAACCTCTGACAGATGATGACACTGATGAATCTTTACTGTGTATTTATGTGTTGTTGTTGTTTTTGGTCTTAGCATTGTATCTATGTGCCCTGTCTTTGTGTGTGCATCCCACTGCTACATAAACTGGGTCACTGGGGACAAAGGAACTTATTGATTGATCTTTGGTAAATTAAGCATAGTGCACTGGAGAATAATTGTGTGAGATGCTTTTAATCTAATATATTAGGAGGCTACTGTTGTTATTCATCAGATCAGACTTGTCAAATCAATAATGGTTATTGATCTTCAATTATAAAAAGTAGACAATGACTGCAAATGTCAAGAAATATTTAAACAAGGCTTCAGTAGCAGGGGAGACCAAAGTGGCTGTATTTCAACCTAAACCACAAGATGATGAGAATATTACAGTCATCCTTTTGTTGTGCTTCACACCAGTGTTGACTTTTAGAAAGCCAGATATTGAATACAAACACAGAACGCCATCAATCTGCAGAAAACTGTTTGCGGTCGGCTGTGATTAGTTTCGCCTCGCAGCGCTGCTCGGAGACACCTCGGCCTGTCATGTGGTTGTGTTTATGCCTGTAGGAATGCTGCAAATCACATAAACAGGCTAATTTTAACTTAAATATGCCAAAAGACAAAGGTCCAATTGAGTCACCCCCTTTCCACTCTGCACTACTGGATCACAGCACATTAAGTCCATGGGTATCCACAGTGAGCCTCCACAGACTGCAAAAACTGGTATTTCATAAAGGCTGTACTTCAGAGGTTTGGAATTTCAAATAGACACACATGGACACTGATTTATTTTTTTGTAGATTTGTCAACAACTGTGGCTACTAGAAATATATTTCCAAGGAGGTCTGTTCGAACATCTCTCTAAACCAGGGGTAGCCAACCCTGGTCCTCGAGGGCCACAATCCTGCATGTTTTAGATGTTTCCCTCTTCCAACACACCTGATTCAAATGATCAGCTCATCATCAAGCTCTGCAGAAGCCTGATAACGATCCTGATCATTTGAATCAGGTGTGTTGGAAGAGGGGAACATCTAAAACATGCAGGATAGGGGCTCTTGAGGACAAGGGTTGACTACCCCTGCTCTAAACAGTGAGTTTCAAAGTTTATTCTTGACCTTGGAAACAGCTACTGAGGCTACAGTCTTTCTTGGTATGCATTTTAATCTTCATACATAGTTTTATTATAATTACAGTTTTTTATTATTCTAAATATTTAATAATTCTGTATCTTCACTTCTATTTTTACAAATTAAATTTTCCACTTTCCACCGCCCTAACGTCCCAACAGAAATCATTAAAGTTTCTTCTCGTGCTAATTTGTAAGACTAAAGTTTTTTTAAGATCCTTTTATATAATGATTCTGTGTCTTTAATTGGTTAAAAAAAAATCTGATTTCTCGAGTATTATTCATGCATCGCGAGGATTAGCTGGTCAGCAGCAGGAGTGTGAGCTAAGCCAGAGATTAAAATGCGCAGTTACGTCTTAAAGAATTAAAAACCACAGTAGTTGTCAGCGGCTAGTCAGTGCGATTCTCCTCCTCGAAGAAGGAGCAAGAAGAGCTTCAGTGGTGTGTCTCCTCGTGGTGCGGGGATTTCCCTCCATCTCCCTCTCTCTCTAGCTTTATGGTCCTCATCGCTGCCCTCTCCTCACTTCCCTCTCATTTAACTCCCACCATCATCCTCTCTGGGTTCACTGTACTGCCCTGAAGGCTTTCCTCCATTCATTCTCTCCTCTCGCTGCCCTTCCTAATTAACAAACGAAGAACGGAAACACGGAGAGAGATTTCCGGGGGAAGACATCCCCTGTTTGGTAGCACACAGAAGCACACAGACCTATCAACACATGCACAGCGAGACTCATGAAAAATGCATAAACACATGGATGGCTCCGTACTGTACTCTCAGAGAACATACAGTATGACCTACTTTGTATGCAGCACAGGAGAAGACCAGCAGGGAAAAATATTCCGTTGTTACAGCACAGTGAGCTTTATTCCAAAGGGAACCACTTGAATTGGCATTATTAGTATAAAAAAAAAACAGTTATGTTGAGGATGTGTGACTTCACTGGGGGTTTCAGGGCAGCTGCTTGCATTGCAAAAGTCCACAAATCTATATTGGTGATTGATGCAGGACATATAAGCTAAATACACCTAAGCAACAAACATAATCAATCACACTGCTGGCTGCAGATCATCTACAAGCAGCACTCTCACTGCACAGCTGTGACAGCTGTAGGTCTGCTGAGGCTGCAAAGTGGATAACCTGGGTTTACTGTCTCGGTTCACCAACTCAGGTCACCATCAGGTTAACAGCGTGGGTCAGACTTGTCGCAGCAGTGGTGTAAATTAGATAATAGCATGACTGAGAGGCCACCAGCCCACATCTTTGTCTCGACAGCAGCAGTTTAATGCATCATACTGTGGTTAAAGTCGCTGAAATTGAACAACCACAGTTTCTGGGAAAACTACAGAGACGCTTATTATCTAAACTGGATTTGGTCATTTAAGGAAAACCTTCACCCTCAGTCGCTTAAGCCAGAATTCCAACTGGCAATCCTTCAGTCACAAGCCTTTACAAACTTCTGTAGACAGTGTATGAAAATGACAGAGGGTAGAGTGGTTGTACAGATATGCCAGCTCTGTCTTAGAGGATAAATTAGGGTCATACTGGACAGTTTCACACATCATGATGACCAATGCAGAATAAAGTGTCTGTCATGTAGCGGGGTCGGAAGTAAGGGTGTGAAGGTCAAGTTTCAGATGGTTATGCAGCGTGCCAGGATATCATGTGGATGCCTGGGGTTTGGATCCTGTCACAATTACTTATTGTCAAACTTTAAAGGAAGAGTTCAACTGTTTGTATTTTGTATTTTAGAGTTTGGTACTACTTTAATGCCTTTTCATTAAAGCTGTGGTAGGTAGACATCTAGAAAATCTAACCGTTATTGACTTCCTTGGGGAAATTCCTTCTCTGCATTGACCCATCCTATTCAAAGTTAACCTTAACTATACATAGGAGCAGTGGGCTGCCGTGGTGCAGCACCCGGGGAGCAGTCAGGGGTCTTGCTCAAGGGCCCACAGTGGTGGTGACTGGGACAAGCAGTCGCTCTCACTTTCCCACCTCAACCTCTTGCTGTCCGGGGGCTCGAACCGGCGACCCACCAGTTACACGTTCACTTCACAAGTTACAAGTTCGCAGACCATTAGGCCACCACTGCCCTAACACAAACACAAAAAGCATACTCTGATGTTCATAGGCATACTAGTATGCATGAACTTCATGTTGAACATACCCTTGATCGTTAACATGAACATAAATATGAAACTGAATTAGACTCAGTAGCAGCGTTTGGCTACATTTAGCACAAGGCTAAATTATTAGCAACATTCAACATAGCAGCTTGCATGCTACATCTACCTACACAACCTAACCAACCACCACAAACCATTTACATATGAAAGGAAAGTCAAGCTAGCAGTAGAGCTGCCATGATTAATCAATTAATTGTACAGTAAACAGTAAACTAAAGATCTTTGGGTTGTGGTCAAAACAAAGACATTTCAGGACATCATGCTGGACTTTGAGAAAAAGTGATCAACATTTTCTGACATTTTATAGTCTAAACAACTGCTTAAGAATGGCTTAATTGAGAAAATACTCGACCAATTAATCGACAATGAAAATAATCATAAGTTGCAGTCCTAGTTAACAGTTTATCTCTCAGGAAAGCACAATATAGTGGTGATAAAACATAACTAATAAAGAGATACAGAAGTCTAGTTTCCTCTCAGACCACTTGAAATACAAGAAATACAATATGAAATTGAATGCATTTTTGCCCAGTGACACCAAAAAATTCTGTCTACCTCGAGCTATAAATATGAAGCTACAATCAGGAGAAGGTTAGTTTAGCTTAGCATAAAGACTGGAAATAATAATCTATAATAAGGTAATAATCTAACCTTTATTGATCCCCTTGGAGAAATTCCTTCCCTGCATTTGATCCATCCTATTCAAACTTAACCTCAACTATACATACTAGGAGCAGTGGGCTGCCGCGGTGCAGCGCCCAGGGAGCAGTCAAGGGTTAAGGGCCTTGCTCAAGGGCCCAACAGTGGCCGCAGTGGGGGTTCAATCCTCTGACCTTCTGATCAGTAGCCCAGGGGCTTAACCTGTTACGTCACTGCCCCCTAAAATTGAGCGTTTCAGACAGAAGGTGGGAAGAGTTGTCACAGGAATGTACAGCATAAGAAAAATAAAGTGTCTTTTGAACGTGTAAGCATATTCCTATAGACTCGAAATATAAAATCATAAACCTACAAATGAGCATAGTATGGGCTCTTTAAATGATTCAAATGCTTTTTGGTTAAATTTGCTTATCAATACTACAATATCACTGTTTCATCATGGAGATAATGAATAATACACCACTTTGACTCACTGTTCAGGCCTAAGAAGGCTGGCTGGTTGACGTGATAAAAGACCCATCCATTTAGCCATAAGATTATTCCCATTAGGTGTATTAAATATTGATTATGTCTGAAGCGCAGTTGAGTTAAACGGGGTTGTGGTGAGCACTATTGCAAACAGCCACAACAAACATTCACTACATTCACATGACAAGAGGAAAACAGGGGCAATGTGAAAGGACATGTGAATCCGATGAGGTTTCATGGATTAAGAACAGTCGACTTTCAAGTTGCAGATGCCTTAAATTTCTACCAGCGAGTCACAATGTGGTTTAAATTGCTGTATTGTACACTCTGTTCTATTACATGTATTATTGACAAAACTCTAAAAATAACTACATGTCCACTGTGATGGGGAGAGAATCTTTCTACTGTAGTGACATGAACTTTTGGCTGCAGGACAGCTATGAAAGTGCATTAAATTAAGCCAGCTTCTGTGGGATTTGAAAATGTCTGACTTAAGCGCCACCAGTATTACATATTACATTTGCTAAGCGCTGCGAGGCATGACTCCAAATACATGGCAATGTTGCTTCATATTTGTTGGATGCATTCACAACTGGTGCATGCTAACAGGTTCAGCAGCAGTTTTATAAGTTAATAATGTGTCAGTGCCGTGTTTACTGTTTCCACTGCCTGTATGAAGCACTGAAAAAATCACTTATTGCAGGTTTAAAGAAACTATGTGTAGGATTTGAACTTGTGACTGAGCAATGAGGGTTCAAATAACAATGTAAACATTCAAAGAGCAGTGCACCCTTTTACCAACATAAAACGCTGATATTATAATTTGTAGTTGTTTTGCAGTTGATAGTATACAAAAATAGAATAAAAAACAAATGAGATACAAAATTGGTGGACTTCAATGAACTTCTTTTTTTTTATAAAGTATTTTTGGGGGGAGAGTTTTAACATTTTATTGGAGAGAGACAGAGCGAAAGCCGGGGAAGAGAAGAGAGCGACATGTAGCAAATGGTCCCGAGCCGGACCCGAACCCATGACCGCCGCCAAGGAACCGAGCCCACGTCGCATCGCCTCAACTCAGCGAGCTAAACGGCGGGACTTCAATGAACTTATGAACTTACTTTTTTCTGTGTGGTGCTGCTGGTTAGATTTATCTCAGCTCATTTAATAGCATAACCATCTGTTTTGCAAAGTTCCCTGCTAAGTTTAGAGCTAACAACCCAATCGTCGATGCTGGCTGACCCAATATCGCCCCTGTTACCAGTCCCCCTGGTAATCGCTCCATGCCAATAATCTGAAAATGTCATTTTACCAACCCAATTACGATTAATCACCCACTCACCTATTAATTGGTCTGTCACTAATTTGAACAGTTCTCAATTTGGCACTTCTGCATGCTAGTATCAAAAATAATTGTGCGGCAAACAGTCTTACTTCCCTATAATCAAAAGCACTTGCTATCAGGATGCTAAAATATGCTAAATTGACATTTTCTACACATTGGGCTTAAGCATAAAATATGTACTACAATTATAACTCATGGTTTCATTTGTCTTTAACACACCTTTGAGGGAGTAAGCACCGTTATGGAACTCCAGCTGGAATACATCGTAGGATGCTCGGTTAGAGTCCAGAGTCGTCATTCCAGCTTTACGAGCTCCAATGAAGCCATGTTCCCCACGGAGGACGATGATTGGACGGTTGATCAGCTTCATCAGGAACTGTTCAGCCTCCCCTGAAGAGACAGGCTCATTAGGGTTTATCAAATAAAGCTGGGCCTTGTCTCTAAGATAAACTCCGTAGACACATAAGGGTACTAAGGATATCTAAGCTTCTTGAGCTAGTTGTCCTTATCATGGATCGAAAGAGTATTGACAAGCCATAGTCAAGAAGAACTACTGACACTTGACTTAATAACAAACCACTTTATAATCTTGACTTTGCCTAGAATTAAAATGTACACATTTGTATGCGCTCAAAAAGTACATGTACATTAAAACTAACTGAGCACATTTGTATTACTTACTTTCCACTCTTGCTCCTTTTTTCATTACTTCATGTTAAATGTCAAAACATCAGAAACATGACTGACCTGCATTGTCTACAGTAGCAGCCAGCTGCCCGTTCTTCTTCGCGATCACATACTTGCCGTTTGCTGCACGAACACACACACGACCATCGCGCCACTCCAGTTCAAAGAAACAGTTGGCAGACCTGAAACACACCCACACAAAACAGAACTCAGCAAGGAGACTGTGAAGGATGGTTATATATATGTACTGAAGTGGGTGATAGGGCTGAACTAAAGCAAAGACTAAAACAGATCTTTATTACTTCTTATTTGTGAAGTTGAATGCATTATGCATGTTTACGACTGCGATTTATCTTATAGATGTTGTGATTATGAATTGATTTGCAATTTTAATTTCTTTCACAGTCAAGCTTCAGTTCAATATTTAATATGTGTAACGGATTTAAAACATGTGATGAGCATTACCACATGAGATACCATCACAACCATGACTGCCACACAAGGAGGACGGCATGAATGTATTAAAAAGACATTCTACATAACAAATATCCTAATGCTTTTGCAATTTACTGAATTGCATTGTTTTAAATTTCGATTTGAAACGGATTCATTGTTCAGCCCTACTGTGTGATGTGCATATGTGTGTGTGTGCTGGTGTGTATTGGTGTGTGTTGGTGTGCATTGGTGTGTGGTTACTTGGTGGAGGCAGTGCTCTGCAGCCCTCCGGTTGCTGTCAATGTCCAGTATTTTCCAGCAGCAGTTTTGAAGGCACATTTCCTGTCCTCACGGCTCATCTCCAACTGGAAGACTTCCTGGTCCCCTTCCTCGTCCTGATTGGCTGACAGGTCCATGCCTAGAAAAGTGGGGCAGTCTGCTGTCAGATTTCATTTGTCTCTGGAGGTCTGAATCTCTGTTGCCCTCAAAACTCATGAGGTTCCCCCTGACAGGCTCTTAAAGCGACAGGATTTCCTGAACTCTCCGAACCCAGCTGCTAGAGGTGTGGCCAACACAGATTTGTGTATTACTTCACCTGTACAGGAATATGCCGGTCCTGAGTGGAGTTAGATGAGAGGAGGTTCGGAGATTATAGCAGAGTAGCAGTGAGGAAGCAAGTTTTCCGCATGATAAAAATTGATGAATCAGTTCCAGATGATTGACCTGCATTGCTCAGACTGAATTGGCAGAGAATGTATTATGACTGTTCTACATTCTCACCTATAAAGGATCCGTGAGGAAACTGACATCCCTGCTTTTAATGAACTTCTGAAGCTGTAGACTCAAAGCACACATTCTCTAACAACAAGAGGACTAGAAATTTGGTTTAAGTTATCAGTGCTGTGGAATAAAATGGTCTCAGTTATATAAGATCACCATTGAACCAGCAGCTTATTCTACAACACTGGCATACAGCATTATCTCCTTACAAAGTTTGCATGGATAAGCGGCTTATATCCAGCAGATATGGATGAAGATTAGTATTTGGAGTCATGTTTGTGGTCAACTGATGTGGCCCTAAAACATTCCCTACTAAGCTGTATGTTGTTCCCATCTCTGAAGGTAAATGTTTGGCTCTTTGGCTGCTAAATGCTCCACCATGGGGCAACCTCTGGGGCTGAAAAATGAATGAATGAATGCAGAAGTGCCCAAAACTGCAGTTTCTCAGATGGGCATTTGAGGCTGGCTCCAAGAGCGAATCAGTCCCTAAAGATATACATGTTATAGTAGTTAATTTCCCTGTTTGTCACAACTGTACGGGGGTTGAATTTTTATATAACACACCCGTTGAAATTGTAGCAAAGATCAAAGTTATGCATGGTTTGGTAGGATGAAATTAGCGTAATGATTGTAATGACAATGTCGTTGCGCTTTACAGCCAATATAGTGTCATTACGGTAATTTTACGGTAATTTCATCCAGCGGATTCCTGGGGGGGCATGGATGAAATTACCGTAAAATTACCGTAATGACACCATATTGGCTGTAAAGCGCAACGCCATAGCTTTCAGAAATCGTTGGATTTTTTTCCGATAGCACAAACAGTGACATATTTACGGTATTCCAAAGTGCACTAGCCCAAATGTGTTGTCAATGACGCCTTAGGACTTAAAGCAGGGGTAGCCAACCCTGGTCCTCGAGAGCCCCTATCCAGCATGTTTTAGATGTTTCCCTCTTCCAACACACCTGATTCAAATGATCAGGATCGTTATCAGGCTTCTGAAGAGCTTGATGGTGAGCTGATCATTTGAATCAGGTGTGTTGGAAGAGGGAAACATCTAAAACATGCAGGATAGGGGCTCACGAGGACCAGGGTTGGCTATCCCTGACTTAAAGGGTTAAACCGTCACAGAGGAACCGGTTCATCTACCTTTATATACAGTCAGTGTGTTCCACTAACTTCCCCAGGTAGTTGCTATGTCTGTTATTGAATATGCCATTTGGTGCTGAGCAGGTAGGATACAGTGGGTTTATCATTTGTTTGCTAAAAACAGCTGATGAGAGCCGTGAGAGTGAACTAAAACAGTAAAGCTGAGCGCCATAAAAACAAAAGTTAAAGCTCTGTAAGGTTGTGCAGAGCTGCAAACTTGAGTGACAATTATCTATAGGTTCATCTCTACAACCAACACCTTTCATATTACATGTAGTCATTTAACCCAATTCTGATACCAAATTTTACTTAGTGCACCTTTAAGACACATTTAAAAAAGAAATCCATCTTGACTAGCAATTTCCCTCTAAAGACTTGACACTTGACTTTGACTAGACTCAAATGACATAAAAACAGCTCTGAAACTATCTTAGAAGATTTGAGATATAAATTCTTTCTCTTCATCAGAGACCAATACAAAAGCCATATTTTAACATTTGAACTTCTGGCTAACAAACTTCTTGTGCATTGTCCACACTGAACCTACAGCCCCTATAATAGTTATTAAGGCTGCAACTAATGATTACTTTCAGTTTAAAATAATCTTGTTTAACTAATTAGTTGTTTGGTCTATATAAAATAATATAAAAATGATTTTAAAAAATGCACATGCCAAAGCCAAACATGACATGCTCATGTCTAGTTTTGTCCCAAAGATATTTAGTTTTGAATCCATTTAATTATCAGAATAGCTGACAGTTAATTTAATAGTTGACACCTAATCCATCAATCGACTTATGGCTCCAGCTCTAGTAGGTATTGGGCTACAGATGCAGATGCAGATGCAGATGCAGAAGCAGTTCTTTAAAAAGAAAGAAAACTGAATGTGCAGCACAGCCTCTTGGTCCTTGTTCTGCATGTGTTATCCATCAGTGTTCTAACTGTGGTCACAATTCAGGTCACAATTCGCTGCCCTACTCTGACCTCATTTGAACAGACGTTATCTTCTTTCAATCCATCTTCCCTGGAATGCTCTCAGTTTTCTCTCTCTCTCTCACACACACACACACTACTCCAGACTACATTAATGCATATTGACTGCATGGATAAACCAGTGTTAATGATCGCTCACATGTGCATGGCAGCACAGAGTCAAGCAGAGACTGAGAGGCACAAGACAAAGAGGTTGCATGTGGCCCATTCAGCAGGACTGTCTGAATCACATCTCACTGTTTGTGGCCTGCTTTCTCTGCTGCCTCCTCCATTTTATCCCCTGTGTCTCCAAAACAAGTCTGTCCTTATTCTCAGTCTATTCTGAGTTCAAGAATGATGGATAACTGTAGACTGGAGCTGACCCTGGACCAGCAACCACAATGCAGGGGTAGAATTACTGCAGAAAAATGTTAAGCTAGGCAGAGACTGGCCAAAAGGAGGGAGGGAAGGAGGGAGGGAGGGAGGAGAAAGTGAGAGCATAGATAATGAAAAACACATGGTGTGAGGAAAATGAAGTCAGAGCAGTCTCCAATTCTGCTCTACTTTCTCCCCCACGGACACACACACCCAGCAAAATCACGCACCAGCTGCCAGTGCTGTGTACCCAGTTATGCAGTGACTGCATCAGTGTGGTGAATTGTGATTTTGTGGCTCTGTGGAGCTGCAGAGCCTCACCTTGCCTCGTGGAGACGTTCCTCTCGTTGCCTGCAGTCAGCACGACCTGCGCGTGGCTGCGCTCCAGGCCGAACAGTTCGTCCTTCCCCACCCGGGTGCTCTTCCCGGACTTCATGGTGCCAGTGGGGCCCGTCGGGGCCAGGTAGCGGCCGTTGCAGTCGCGGAATGCCACTTTCCCGGAGCGGAACTCCAGCACGTAGCCGGTATCCTTGTCCGTCTTGGTGGACAGGCTGCCGTCATTGCGCAGGAAGCGGTTGTCTGATGTCTCCAGGTGGTAGCGCTGATCTCGGTAGACCAGTGTCACCAGAGAGTCGACCCCCCAGGGGACGTCCCGGTCTATGGACACCTCCTGCCGCTCCCCCTGCGCGCTCAGGTGGGCGAAGCGTTTGCGCGCAAAGCTGTAGAGGTTAACCTGCGGGTGGACGGCCAGGTGCACGCTCCATCTCTCCGCTGGAGAGGCGGTTTGCGCAAAGCAG
>OMNN01025564.1:0-13073 GCA_900302755.1 Chromis chromis
CTGACCTTATTGTCATGTATTGAGTACATTAATAATGTGGAAATTAATATATTCCCTTATATTAATTGTATGAAACAATTATTAACTCTAAACCTCTGTGCTAAGAGTAAAAGTTGAAACCAGCTGAAGATAAAGAAACTACACATTGAAACCGATTTGTTCTTAGATTATTGCTTTCTGTATATCTCTCTTTATATTTACACAATCAATGTGTTTCTGAATTGATAAAATAAATGTTTCTGCAGAATTTTTGAAGAAAAATAATTCAGAAGAGATAACGAGCAAAACAAATGAGCACTCTCATGTGTAAAATCATTTAAATGTCAAATGATTCAACTGTATCATCTTCCAGTAATTGGATTATCTCTAAGTTGAACAGTAGGGTGTTTGTTCTCATGTAAAATTAAAAACTAACGGTTTGGATTTACTGTATTAAAAATACAGGCCCCACAGTAGGAACTCAATGCAAAAAAGTCAGTAGATAGATAGCTCCATATCATCACACGTCCACCACCGTGCTTCACTGTCAGGACTATGCATTCACTGTAGTAGTCCTGGTCAGGTTCAGACCAAACATGCTGGACTCCATCTGAGTCCAACAAGTTTATCTTAGTCTGATCTGACCAAAGATAGTGCTCCTCGTAACCATCAGGCTTTCATACACGTTCTTTAGCAAAGTTCCATTTTGCAGTTTTGGGACAGAGAGCAAGCAATGGTGTTTTACTCAAATGCCGTGCAGAAAGGTTGATGTTTTACACTGTCTTTCATGCTGTCTGAGCTATACATGTCTTTAAAATAATAAAACAATTCTTAGCTTCACTTTATACACAATTAAACATGTTTGTATGCCTGTTAAGACCCTTTTCACAACCTTTGATTTTTATAAACTGCCTATAGCTACCAGAGAAATGCTGCTCTTACAACCGTATTAGTGCACTGCATATACCACAAAGTTGTCTTGGCACTACTGAGCATCCCAGTATGCATTTCACAGATGAATCGTGGCTGAATTCAACATGAAATCTGTGTGCTTACCCTACAATTTCAGCTATTTATTCATATACAGAATCAAGCCTTCATGGCTGGACACGCATAATCTCATTATGGGTTTCAAGGTGCTCTGGATGTGTGAAATTAAACATGAGTGGAAATGATGAAGGTAGGCTAGCTTGTTTTGCTGCATCTTAATTCCTTCCCTGGGCAATATTGGAATACTCTATCTCATTTATACATCAGCATGCACAAACACACACAGACACCAACGCACCCAGGAAATAGGCTAACATCAACAGCAGCTTTTTTGGTAATGGGAGAGAAAATATAATGCAAGAGGGTGTAAGGGATTGTAAATTGCATGTACAGATAATATTGTTAGATGCTAGATAACAGGATGCCTCTGACTAAATGTTCTGCTTTGGGCGAAAAAAGGCGTTCATGGCAACAGCTGCTTCGTATTCCTCTCATTCATTGGATTATATACCTCTCTGCAAGTTGCCCCTATATGTCTGAGTCACATGTATACCCAGCAGCTCCTCATGAGCTATGCAGTGCGCTCTATCTACTTATTCACAGTATTTTTAGACTGTGCATGTAGTTTGTAATTCCTTTGAAAATAAGCCAAAAGCTGCAGCCTCAGACTGTCACTTCCACTGTAACCTAGAGAGACATTAATTAGGTTTTTGTTTTTCTAATTATACAGGCAGGTTAAGTGCAACAGTGGTATATGTCTTAGCTTGTTATTTTTCTTCTTCCAGTCCAAGTTCTTTCAGGGCTGTTTTCAGAGGAGAAATATGCACAACAAGCGTCGTTTTTTCTGCCCTCTCATAACCTCATCAAAAGATTCAAGATATAAGCCAACATAACAAAACTCAATTGTTCTATTTCTTTACGTCTGCTATCTAATATTTTGTTTTGGCGCACTTGAAGTTGACGCCGCAGTCTAAAGTGTTGGATCCTAGCAGAAAAACTGAAAGTGCTGCTCCGCGTTCTGCAGTGGAAAGCCAACTATGGTGCCAAACAACAGACAGTAGAGCTCATCTGCTTTCCTGCACTGAGACAACGTCTTAGGTACAAATGCAACTCACCACGTTGTTGCACAAGCCTGCAGCTACTCCCGATTTCTCCAGTTGGGGGGAAAAAAGTCACCTGAAATAATAAGCAGAAGGAATTTTACCGTCATGATAATGGAAATAATGAATATTTTGCTCACCATATCGTCACCCTTGTGGTTTGTGGATACTTTTTAAATTTTCAGATATTTTTTTACTACCAAATTCTGCACAGCCACTCCGCAGTCACCAGGTAAATCTTCTCAGTCTGACAGCTGCCCGAGGCTCTTTATGCAGGCTGCTGTCCACTGTCATCCTCTCTTGCACCATACAATTACTGTTTCATGAGACACTTTTTAGAATTTAACTTTATGCCATTTTCTCTTTAAGTCTGTGACAGTCACAGTTGGACATGGCGTGTTGCTGACAGCCGTATGATATATTTATTTCAGGTCCTTCAATAGCAATACCGACGCTGCTAAATGTTGTAGCTCACTAATATTAGAGTCTTTTTCTTTTTTTAGTCTTTACTATGAAACCTGTGCCAAGTGGAAATTTTAAGATTTCCATTTCTGCATTTACATTTTGTTGAAAACAAATGATTTGCTGACAATAACAACATAACATCATATAAAACTGAAAGTAGAGCAGTTTGTGTGCAATTTATCATAATAAGCGTTTAAATTCCTGAGTTATGGCTAAAAATGTGTTTTGTGAGTTTGCAATGATCTTGACCTCTGACCACCAAAATCAAATCAGTGAATCCTTGAGTCAGTAAGTGGAGGTTTTGTACCAGATGTACCAGAATGAAATCCAAGCATTCCTCATTCATCGTTTTCAGTGGCCTTGACCTCTGACCACCAAAATTGAAAATCCATTTGTGCCAAATTTGAAGAAATTCCCTTCAGACCTTGTAGAAATAACACGAGACAGATGGACGGACGGACAATATGAAGACATAATGACAAGTGCAGAATCCTAACCATTTTTCTACCTGGACTGGATGACATTGATTTTTAATTGATTTGTGAAAATACTCAGTCAGCACTTGGCTACAATGATGGGCTCTCTGAGGAGTTTCATCTAACTATACAAGGAACTTTTCAAAAACAAGGAACAACCAACTTATCTATGTTACAGAAACTCACAGTACTGTATTGGATCTACAAACTAAAGACACAAAAATCCCCAAAACAAAGGCTTGTTTTGCTACAACTCGATGTCGTATTTACTCTGCAGGGTTTGTAGGGTTTGCATTGAGTTTGGCAAGGTGTTATCTGGACATTTTGGGGGGCACTGACAATAAAGAAATTAACTTTCTCGTTTTGCCTGTTCATGAGGAGGTGCAAGAGATTTCATCAAGTGAATTCAGTAAATCTAACTGTGGAGTTTTCCAGGAATCAGAGGAAAATCACACAAAACCTACTAAGGTTTTGTACAATAATACAAAGATTACTGATTTTCTGTATCACCTTATACAGTATGTCCTTTGGTGAAATCAACGGAGCCAAGGGGAGGTCAATACAGGATAAAGCCTGACCACCAAACACAACCAATAGTGAAGCTTGGAACAGGGCTACACACATAGAACAGCAGTTACATTCAGGAGCTAATATTTTTCTAGCCGAACCAATTCTCTGCAGCTGTTTTTCCATTATAGATGCATTTTAACAGCTCAACCACCCTTCATTCAACCAAATACAACCAAGTAATTCTGACTAATTACAAAATGTTAATACTGATTTTGTGGCAATTCAAAGATTTCATGTTATTGTCACTGAAAAGCGTGCAGGCAGCGTTAAAATGCAACTGTTTTTATACTTAAATGACAAATGTGATTGTTTTTATTAGTTAAAATGTGCATGATTTTGATTCAGCTGCTGATTTAGTCGAAGCTCTTGTACAGACCCTTGGAGACTGACGGATGAAATCTATTTTTAGGAGCTCTGGAATCAAGTACAAAACTGCTGAACAATGCAAGACTGATGCAGAACCTGCAGCCAAAAGAAAGAGACTAAAAGCTGGATGGACACAGTGTGATGGGTGTCCTGAGCAGACATTAATAGGGTCTTACATGTACCTATTTTAACTAATTTAAATAGTATCTTATGATTTTAATTAACATTTACAGAAAGAATACCTTCAGCGAAGTCCAGAGTTACATAAAGATCAGTTTTGCTGCATAAGCAAATGATATGAGTGAGTGACTAAAAAAAAAGACTATTTGTCCTGCAGAGATTTACTGAAAAAATCCGAAATTAACGAGACATTGTGCCTCCTCAGCGTGAGTGATGGTCTCATATAAAAACTGAGATGCCTCAGGACAATTCACACCTGTTCTCTGTTGTTAACACAGAAAACAAATTAAATTCTCCTCCTTGTGTAAACATGATATAATTATAGCTTAGAAATATCAATAGCAGATTTCCCATCAAATATAAAATCCTTTTCTAAGCTAAATGTGCAAAAAAAAGAAGGTAAATGGTCTTCAGACTAGACTGTGGTTTGATTGAAGAGTGTTGTTCTGCATCGCTCTCGCTCTCTTGCCCACCAACTGATCTCATCCTGTCTGGAAGCTCGGTGGAACTCGGGGAGTTTTTTCCCCGCTGAGTTGAGCGCTCTGTCTAGTCGTCTCGGTCTGATCCCTCTCCAGGGTTCAGCCCCTCCGGCTGATCTGATGCCGTCCTCCACCAAACAGTCACATCACACAAGTCCTCTGCAGACATGATATAATATTTGGATGTGACGGCGCGGATAGGACCTTGATGTTGGGCTGCAGCGAGCCATTCCAGCTGATCAAGAGCACAGACACACATCAGACAACTGACAGTTGTTAATGATTGGCAATCGACCGAAACTCACAGCACAGAGGCAGAAAGTAAAGAAAAAAGAAAGAAACAAGCACAACGAAGGAGGAAAAGTGAGTTTGTATTAACTAATCACAATTAATCCAGTGGTGTGTTTCTATTCCTTGCATGGAGATACAGAATTATTCAGACATAATTAATCAAATATAATTTTATAAATACGTGTCTGAGGTGTTTTACTATACACCGATCAGGCATAACATTCTGACCAGCTGCCTAATATTGTATTGGTCCCCCTTATGTGGTCAAAAATGCTCTGAACCATTGGGCATGAACAAGAGGACCTCTCAGGGTGTCCTATGGGGTCTGGAACCAGGACGTTAGCAGTGGATCCTTTGGGTACTTTAGCTTGTGCAGTGGGGCCTCTGTCAATCAAACTTGTTCCACTGCATCCTGTTGATGCTTGATCAGAATGGGGTCTAGGAAGTTTGAGGTCAAATCAACATCTTGGGCGATTGTCATGTTCCTCAAGATGTTCCTGATTGATTGATGTTGTTGCCATGTGGTGGGGTGCATTTTGATTTTGCTGTTGGGGTAGGCCAGTGACAATTGGGACTTCCATTTGTATGGGTAATTTTACATTTTTTTTACTTTTACATTTAAGCTATTGTCTTGGTCAATATAAGGTCTAGTCATACATGCTGTATCTTGTTTTGTTCAGAACAAGGTAGGTTATCCAGATCTTCCATCATTGGATATGACAACATTTGCAGATTTTTTTTTAATATTAGCTTTCATATCAAGGGAAAATACCAAGTTTTATTTCTTTTGTTATGTATCCCAAAGAATGCTGGCAGTAGAGATATCTTTCTAGAATTTTGTAGGGAAGATTATTTGGAATCTGGCAATGTCAGAAAAATAAAATGGCGGGAAACTCCATTAGCATCCATAAACAGTAGTAGCCAACTTGCCAAACCAGGCAATTGTTTGCCCCTTCCACCCCAAAACTAGGGTCCCCCAATGGCCTCTTTGCCTTGGGCCCTCCAGAGTCTAGATCATTACTGCTTTCTTGTACTCAGGTGATCTACACCATGAAAAATCCATTATTTTGTTATTTTTCATACTAAGTGCATACAAAGATGACTCTTTGGCACACAGAGACACAACTGGTTTTATCAGAAAGAGTGAGTTCTGCCTGCTTTATGAAATGACAGAGATTTTGGGACTAATTCAACCGAGGAGCAGAAGTTTGATCTGTCTTCATATCACGTCATTGTGTACAAAATCGATAACAAGCATGAATATAAAGATCCAGCCATGCTCTTATATGCTGTCATATTAAAATAGCAATGGGAAAATGAGTTTATGAGTTATGGGAGTGGAGATGGACACAGATG
The DNA here is from genome assembly GCA_900302755.1 of Chromis chromis. Lineage (NCBI taxonomy): Eukaryota > Metazoa > Chordata > Actinopteri > Pomacentridae > Chromis > Chromis chromis. The sequence goes on from OMNN01025564.1 coordinate 6,253, forward strand.
TGATTAAATTTTATATAAATTTACAGCAATTTTTTTTTTATCACCAACACTTTCTTGCATGGGAAAGCTACTAGCATCGTTGGAAAGGTCAAATCAATGGGTTCCGAGGGTTAATCCCATGTTTTCTGTTTCCTTCTTTGTGTTTTTTTTTTACTGCTTGTTATTACCTAATCATAAAATCTGTTAAATATGTCCTAAATTTTTATTTTTCATCCTAATCAAGAGCTCTAACTAGATGTATGTCAATGTAACACGGTTCATAAGACAGCATTTAGAGTCTACACATCTTCCAGCCCTCACTCTCAACTCAGTGCTTGGTCAGGACCTTTTGGCATGAATTTTTGATGCACTGGGGGCCCCTTTAGCATCATTTTTTAACATTGGTGGGTCAGGCGCTATACAGACCCACAATGTCCTTTTAATGAGGTTAGAGGGGTGGTGGAATTAGCCAGTCATGAGACTACGGGCCATTTTCCAGTGGACAAACTTGCATTTTAGGGCCCGAAACTCTGTGCTTGTTCTGACCGCAAGTCTTTAGAACGTCTTTCAGGGCTGATTTTAGAGGAGGAAAAACATGCACTTGGGGGTAGGTCCTTCTGAGAAACACTGCTGTGCATGTCCGATTGGTTAAACTCGGAAAAGGACAACATGCACCATTTTTCTGCCCTCTCTGTGTTATCTTCTCCTGCAGAACATCGGCATCAATGCTGTAACATTTGCCATATAGGCTTAGGTATAATATACCACCACTGTTCTATTCCCTACATGCTTATAGAACTGAAGTTCGGTCCAGTAACTAGTATTTTTCATTGTTTTGGTGCACTTAGAGTTGACAAAGGATAAAAAGGCCAACTCGAGCACTGTTCCTGCAAATGTTCACACCACTTGCGCCTTCCCCGATTTCCTACAGTGAAAAGCCGCCTTATCACATTGTATATTTAACGTTTGTCATTTTCAGTTGGTCATTGGTTAGGTTTAGGCACCAGTAAGGGTTTGGAAAAGATAATGATTTGCAATGCAATCCCTTCACAATATTAACACGTAGTAGAAGGGAAAAAATTCTCCCTGGATCCATAAAAAAATCACCTCTAACCTTACCCCTCTTAGAATCAGCTGATTTTTAACTTACAATAACTTTAGTATATTTAATGAAGCCAAGCAAATTGTTATCTTTATACTCCAAATATTTTTTTATTTGTGTTATTTTTTTCCAACATTTATTTCATATACACAGATCAGGCATAACGTTATGACCACCTGCCTAATATTGTGTTGGTCCCTCTTATGTGGTCAAAAAGCTCTGAACCATTGGGCATGGACAAGAGAACCTCTCAGGACGTCCTATGGGGTCTGGCACCAGGACGTTGGCAGTGGATCCTTTGGGTACTCTGGCTTGTGCAGTGGGGCCTCTGTCAGTCAAACTTGATCAGAATGGGCTCTAGGAAGTTTGGAGGTCAAATCAACATCTTGGGCCATTGTCATGTTCCTCAAGATGTTCCTGATTGGTTGATGTTGTTGCCATGTGGTGGGGTGGATTTTCCTGTGGGGGTAGGCCAGTGACATTTGGGATTTCCATTTGCATGAGGGAGTGTGCTTGTTCTGGGACAATGTTTATTTGGGGGTCTAAGTCTCATCAACATGGATGCCAAAGTCTAAGGTTTTCCAGCAGAACACCACATAGTACCAATATGATCAATGTTATTCACTTCACCTGCCAGTGGTCATTATGCTGTGGCTGATCGGTGTATGTTTACACATTTAACCCTTTCACCTTCTCAGTTTACATGTTAACATGCAAAAATGTGCAAATTAACACCAAACACCACATTTCTGGCCTACTTCTAATGTTGCGGCACTCAGAACCGTCAACATGCAACCAAAACCTATTACAAAACTTTGTCACATAAAAGCAGAAGTTTTGAGACAATGCACTAAAAATGCTCCATGTTTCCTTGTTCCTATGGTTCTTATCATGTGAACATGTATATCAGCTTTTGAGATATCACTCCCTCCACACACACACACTGAGGTGTATTTATAGCTGAGTGACGAGGCGTTGAAAGGGGAGTTTTTCTTGTGGCCTGTTGGGGACCCAGAGGGGGGAGAAGGCGGATGGAGAGCGCATTGGTGCGTATTAATAGCACGTCTGTTCACCATGACTTCAGTATATATTCACGTCCATTTCTCTTCTCCAAAAACTGTGCATTACTCTGCGTCCTCCTGCTCTTTCTCACTAATTACCAACTCTGATGTGCTGGTAAATCTCAGCAGTGACGACACACTGGTCACTCCATCCTCTGTAGTCCAATATAGCACAACAAAAGTCCTCAAAGTTGTTTAAAACATCAACTGCCCGCATCTGATACCAAAACTTTAGAAGATTTTTCAAAGATAAGAGTATTTTTGTAGCTGAAGACAATAAACTTCTCTGTCCTCATAAAGCTGGACCATGATTTGCAGTTGTTCTTAGCAGCTTGGCTCAAATGAAACCTGCTGAGTGGAGGCATCTCGCAGGGCAGGTCAACTGAATTTCTGCAGACTTGGCTGATCACAGCGATGTCAGCAGTTATTAGACGAAGTCCACCTTGAGCTGTGATCTGCAGCGAGCCGACGTATTATGAAACATAAATTGGTTTTTGAACACATAATGACAAAAGATTTTACTGCAATATTGTTGAAAAACAACAACAGTTAAATGTGAATATTTAGATCAATGTGTATATCATCCTAAACCAGTATTGTAGCTTATAAAATGAATAAAATGTGATATACACTATCAGTAATCTATTTTACTGAATAACTAGAGCAGTACATCTTAACATAATAATGAATCCTTGTCAAATATTCACACATGTTCAGTACATTTTTGGTGTCCATTGTTAATTTTAAGGCGATGTTGTTTCATCACAAGCCTCCAGGAACTTTAACACCACAAGGAAACATCACAGCATTAAACTAAAGATCAGATCTGATATTTAGCATTTTTCTGATTATCTGTATCATCATCATTATTAATATTATTTACAAATTCCTGATAAAACAAATTAAGGAAATGCGCTACTTTGGCTCTGATGCAGGCCATCTGTAGTTTTTAGCAATATCCACCCCCAGCGCCATCCGATTTGTCATAGCCAACAAATAATAGCCAATCAACCCTGTAGGATGAATGTTGACAAGATCTCCTTTAATGTAACATGTGCAAAACATTAAAAAAGACATTTCAATTAAGTTCTGTGCTACAAACATCAGTTGCTCCTAAATGCTTTTCTTGCTTTTCCTCGCAGTGGATTTCTGTTTCATTAATTAGTATATGGCATCCTTCCAAAAGCCTTGACAAGTACATCCTCTTCTATTAGAAAGACGTCACGCTGTAATCCAGCTAAAAAGTATTATTTCTAAAAGTAAGAATTTCCTCCACCATCCATAAAACTGTACGTCTTATTGGAATCATTGCACTTGAATGTATGAATTGTGTTCGTCTTACAGGCCCAACCTCACAGAGTATGACCTAGAATTTTCTATGTATTTCAAATATCTAAGGTCACAGGAAGATTTGACCTCAGTACTGAGATGCCTGCCAAACATTTGAGTCATGGCTGACCCTGCTATCATAGCTGAGCATTACAGAACATCTACAGTGGAGGCTCATCTCAGTAAGTTGAGATGAGCCTCCGTACAAGGCAAAATCTGAAGCCACCCGGGCCAGAGTACCTCAAACAACACTGAGAAATTCATGTGTGTACAACATGTTCATTTCTAAAATCTAATTTGGGAACTTTAACAGAACAATAAACAGAGATCTGAAACTGATGCAGGCACACTGATGAAAGTATTGCATGACCTTTATGATCAATAAACTATCTTTACTTCTGTTTCTTTTGTTCCTCTGCAGCTATAAAGTTCTCTTTCTCTTCCTTCATGTTCCTCCTGCCTCTTATCAAACATAAACGTCCTGCTGCCTGCCACCTCTGCAGATACCGATACAACACGCCTACAAATATGTTAAAAGAAATACACATTCAGAAAATTCATAGCTGCTCACAGCTGGCACACATACACAAATCTCTTTCAAAAAGGAGGGACCAGCTAATGGATTTCATGAAAAGTTAGATGGAAATAGAATTGAACAGCTAGAGGAGAAGATGGGATCAGTAATGTCCATAGGATTTATCCCACAAGAGTGAAGCCTGTGTGAACCTACTGTCATTAGCTGAGGTGTTTCAGTGGTGGAGAATGCCATCCTTAGTTTTGTGCTAAAAATGTATAATCTTTCCCAAAAAACTCTAATTTTTCTAATTAACATTCACTCTGCTGCTGAAGAAGTTCATGAATTCTGTGATGTTTGAGGCTCCTTTCATTTTTAGTTGTTACTTATTGGGCTCATTAACTTTGGATTGTTGAGTTCTCTGTTTAAAATTTGTACGGTCTTCACTCTACTATGTCAAGTGCTATGAGATAGCACGTCAAAGAGACGACATAAAGTGTCGTCTCTTTGACCTCACTGACCTTAGAGAGTGGCAGGACCAGGAAGGCTCCTCCTCCGCTGGATTCAACGATGACCGCCAGGAACTTTGGGTTGACGGCGCAGAAGGAGCTGTCCCACGTCACCTTGGAAACACGGATGTCATCGTAACCCTGCTCGGCCTTGACCGCCTGGCCGAAGACGTGGCGAAACTTACTCTGCCGCACGATGCTGCGACTCATAGCTGAGGGGAGGAGAGGAGCGATGAGAAGATGATGAAGGAAGAGGTGGGAGAGGATGAGCGGAGAGTGATGGGAAAGTTTAGAAAAGAAGGGAGGAAGAAGAGGAGGGGGGGATGAAAATGTTAAAACAGGGTCAGAAAGAGGGATTGTATGGAGACAGAAAAACAGGTTATTAGAGGAAAAAACTTCATCATTACCCATGAAGCTAAAACTAAACTCTCCCGCAGAGTTAAATGCACAGAGAGGCTACACATTTTATATTGATATTGGACCAAAAAGAGCCAATTGATTTAATAGGAATCATTAATGAAGGCCATACAGGTGATTTCTTTAGAAAGATCTCAAAAAAACAAAAGACTTTCAGCAACAGTTGAATGTATCTCATCCCCAAGGAAGAACAAACTTCATTCATCACAGTGATGCAGTCTCCTCAGTGTGTCATTGTCTTTGTCATTGAAACAGGTTGTTGAATCATCTTCATCACTCAATATGTTTTTATGAGCAGCTTTATGCCGTGTTTGCTGTCCTTTGTTTTCAAGGTTACAGGTGACTCAGTAATTGCTTTCCTATTTATTTTATTCAAGAAGAAGCAGATAAAACATTTTCTACGTCATCATTTCTTCTTCTTTTCTTCGTTCACTGCACAAACACTGATGAACTTAAGCAGGCGGCTCATCCATGTTGTGCATCCATCAATATATTTTACTTTGATGATTTCTTCATGAATACTTGATGTCACAAAGGCAAACTTTTTTGGAGTCATAGCCAAGATTTCAGGAGCTTTAAACAACCCTCTGCTTTACTCTGAATAACAAACTCTGTGATGTGTTTTTAGGCTGTTTGTTGCTGTCCCGGGCAGCAGGCCAAGCAGGGCCGTAATCCTCCCAAAACACAGGGGATATTCTATAACGGTGCCGGCCATCAGGGTAGATATTAATAGTTGATTGTCCCACCAAACAGTATGTGACGGCCAAACATCAAAGACGAACACTAAGACACAGAGAAAGGCTAAAAGGCGAGGGAAGAACTTGACGGATACAACACAGCCAGCTGTTCAGGCACACCCATGTGATACAATCCCTATGAGAATATGTAGATTAAAACTGCACTGGCTTACATAAGGCCACAACTAAAAACCCAAATCTAAAAGTAGGCCTGCCTCAGTCCCTGAAAACATCTGAGAGATGAAGCTCTTCTTCGTCTTTACAGGATGAAGTGTCTTCACAGTTCAAATAAAACCACAAACAGCACCTCATGAAGCTTTAATAGATGACTTTCATACTATTGCATTTAGCTCCAAAGTGAACCTAAAGACCGTGGGATACACGACTAAACCACAGTGATGAGAGGACACAAGCTCTCGCTGCTTTCCTGGAAGCTCTCCATTATCAAGAGATTTACATTCCAGTGACCACTTCAGGCGGGCCAACCATGGGGCATTTCAGGGCAACCACCATAACCAACATACCTGGATGCAATTTTTATTGTTATTATGCCAGAAACTTTTTTAATAGCAACTATTTTGCTCTGTGTTGTTACACCTGGCTGTCAGGATTGAGAGCTAATATTGAATCTCTCATATGACCTCAAAACCTCCCTGATCTTAATGTTTTTGTGGGTTTTTCAAGCATCTGACATAAAGAATATTTCCTGTTGTGCATGCCATCTGATGTGAACCAGCAGCTTGCCTAATTAAAATGAACTAAAGGACATGCAACAATGTAACAACAAATATAAACATGCAGAAATGAGATATGAAATGCACAGTAAAATAAGTTCAACTTGAAAATCCTGCGCCATGCTCCTTTAACTGTGCCTCAGGTTAATGAGATAGCCCCGTTCTGTTGCGCATGGCACAGCTCTGGAGAGTCGAGACAGAGCGAAAGAATGACACTGCCACTTTCCTAATATAGACATGACAAACTGCGCTGTCCCACCCGGACCAGCCGCTCCTCCCACCCCCGGGTCCCAAATAGTCCCAGAATGAAGCCAGCGCGCTCCGTGGCGCTCGATCGCTAATGATCGGACCGTAAATTTCAAAGAGTCATTGCGCACAGCCTGTACAAATACACATAAACGCAGGAACATAGATAGGAGGTGTGAGGGAGGGAGGGAGG